>JAUZNJ010039359.1:0-10764 GCA_034780135.1 Jordanella pulchra | reverse complement strand
ATTATATGGAAGAGTTTAATTTAATATGTGTATGTGGAAGTTAATTTTGATTTATGTCCCTGGGGGCACCCCATAGATTGTTACCGGTGGAGTTTCGAAGAGGGCACTGGATATGGTTATGCAAATTGGACAATATCTTTTTTTAAACAATGTAAATCAATTTTTTTTTTAGAAAGAAGAGTTACTCAAGAGTTTTTAGTTTTAATCTATTTTTCTTAAATACTTCTCCAGCCTTTGAAATATCTGTTCACGGGACACTGAATATCCATGTTAAGAGCCTCTTTGATTCACCTTCATTGATTTACCAAATTAAAAGTAGTAAAGGAATTTTTGGACACAACAGGTTTCTTGTTTGTTTTTTTGTTTTTTTAAACTAATTTCAAAAAGAAATATGGAAACAAAAAAAACAGGTTCTTTTTAAGTTATCATTCCCCTACTAAACTTTTTTTGGGCTCTGAGGAATTGATAGATGCACTACCGACAATTAAAAAAAGATAAAAAAAATCCCAATAGCACATGAGGAAAAAACATAGCAGTAAAACACAATTCATAGCAGAAATCATTGGTAAAATGTTAATAAATAAGTAGCCTAACATATGTGAAAATCGAAAGTTGTTGTTAGGGAGCAAAACATGTAAGACGCCTACTTGACAAGACATATTCTTAGTTTCCTGATATACGTAGTATTTAATATAGAGGGGTCAACACAGCCTTGTCTTTATAACTAACTCCATGCCTTCTCAATAGGCTGGTCCAAAGTGATTTGCTATCAGATTCTAAAACATTGAGGGAAACTATTTAAATTTGCAACAGGATGTGTTGCCAGCTGCTTTTTGGTACGGCAAACATAGAAGTTATAGCACATGTCTAGAACCAGTGTGGGCTTAAAGTTACACAGTGCCGCTTTAATTTATTTACTATTAGAATGATTATGAAGCAAGCCTATATACACACTTTACAAAAATCACCGATTCATTACTTAACACATGCTACAAATCTTGGCTTAAGTTATTGATTCACTACTGAACATGACAGTGTTCAACTGTACAAAGGTAACAAATAGTTTTTCTGTTTTTTTTTTGTCTTATTAAATTGTTTGCTTAAGCTTAGCTTGGAAAAAGCTTTCATTTATTAATTAATTATTAACTTGTGTCGGGCAATAAATCTTATACAAGGGGATGTGCAGGCACAGGCTACAAATGTTCATATAAATTCTGATATTAGTGATAAAAACCAGCTATAGTTTTTCATCCATTTGTTGATATTCACTCACCTACTTTTGTAACTGAAAAAGCCATTGAAACAAAATTTCCTTTAACAGCCAGCCTAACTCTTTCTCTTATTATTTTTTTCACCCTCTGTGGAAAGCATGGGCTCTTATGAGGACTTTTCTTTTGCTACTTTTAGTTTTGCTTATGCATTGGAATAAAAAAAAAATAACTCATTTGTCTGTAATAGTTCCATCCACATATAATATTTGAAAAATGCTCCCTGGACAGTGTAACCCAGAATTTCCATGTCAGAGGGGGGCAATCCTAACAAGGTAGTCTCTCTCCATCTCTTTACTGCCTTTTCACCAGAGACAGAGGAAATAGTGGGAGGGCTCTGTGGGGGTCAGCAGTCCTGAGCCTGTCTACCTCCTTCTACATAGGTTCTGGTTAGGGCTGTCACTGAATATCCGAAACACCCACTCTTTTTAAACCAAAATGTATTACTTTTCTGTCATGTGACACACAAAATAAATGCTAAATCATTATTTTAGACTAGAAAGATAAGGCACCTTCCTTTTTGTCTAGTTTAGATGCATATTCTATTTTGTTATAATTTTCACCCCATAATTGATTATGTAATTATGTTGTTTTTTTTAATTTGTTTTTGTTTATTTTCAAATTTGATGCATTTCATGGTTTTATAATTAGGATAATCCTAAATTTTATACATTATGCTAAGAGAAAGTCATTTAATTTATTGTCAGTCTCTAAGTGAACAACTGTGTGTAGGAGGAGCGCGACAGAAGAGAGAGAACCTACCCAGGGTAGATTTGTTGACCTTAATCCTCATTTGGTGAGCTCACATCCCATGCTAGGACAATAGGAAAACCAGATGCAATGACCCCTTTATAACCTGAGGAGGGCACCAACCAGGCAGTTTTAGACACAAAGGCAGGGTTTTAACAAATCTGGTCTGAATTGTCTGAATAGATGCCTGGGACATGTATGAGACAGCACTGAAGATACATCTATGTACTGAATATAGTTTATCTGTAAAAAAAAAAAATAAAAAAAAAAAAAAAAGTTTATTTAGGGATAAGTAGTAATTTGAGGATTATAAATGCTCTTGTCCTCTCTCATGGAATTGCAAATCTACTCTAAGGTAAAAAATCATTAAGATTCTTTATTATGACGGTTGATCTACTTACAGCTGAACATATTTGAAGCCCAGCATGCTCTTACGATAATCCAGAAGAGGATTTCACTGCAAATTGATGTCATCCTCTTTACAATGTGCCTGTCTGAGTACTGACAGAGCCGCAATAACTCAAAGCAATCACAAGAAGATATGGGAAAGACTTTGAAGTAAATCCCAAAGGGATCACAAAACGTATGGCATCTAAATGCATGTGTGCACTCTACCTGTCCTACTATCTGCCACCTGCGGTAGTCAAGGGAGCTCCACTTACTGCAGCTGAAATACATGCAAACAGACAAATCAAAGGCAAACAGATGGAACATCTTAATCAATCTAGCTGTAGAGCAATGTCAATATACCCAACTTGTGCAAAAGGACAAATTTGAAGCGAAAACCTAAATATTAAAGGCTATAGAATCATGCTCCAACAAACCCAGATGGTGCCTTCTACATCTGACCCCTCATTTAAACCAAAATTGGAAGGGGAAAATCATCTTATTATGCTGTATAAATAATAGATATGCAAAAAACACTATTTCAAGAACTACAGTAATTTGCAAAAAGAAAAGAAAAAAAAACAGTAACCCACAAAATAACATCACACACTGGTCTGTCTTTTGGCTCATTGTGGGGTTTTATTGTAGTAGCAACTGGGAATATCATTCACAGAATTGTAAATTTCCTGGAGGAGAATATTTACATTTTGTAAACGTGTTTGCCACTTGACTACTGCATGTGTACTACTTCTACAGATTAAACAAAACTGTCTTGTAGATACAGTATTACACTAAAGAACACAAAATGAATATTCTCACACACAGTGGTGTTAAGAGCCTTTATTAATTTCTGCAATATATAAAATCTAATTTGAAACTTATAGCATGACTTCTTTTTAAAATTGTATTAATTTTTCTGATTTCTTGGGGGCACTCATAGAGCATGAAAATTTCACACACAGGGACTCAATTATTTCTTAAATACATATATTGTAAAAAAACAATATTACGATTTAAGGTATAATACAGCAAAAGTAGTGTGCTTGGTCCTTATGCAGCTGAACACATTGAACCGGGAAATGTGACACCATGCTCTACATGCATGATGGAATACGATGTTACACAAAAATCCTTTTAATTTTTTTAGGTTTAGAATAAGGTAACATATGTTTTTCGTTAAATGGCTATTTATGGAAAAGAAGGAAATATTGTGACAGCAGCTTTAAAAATGTGAAGAACTTTAAGCGGGTCCCAATCAAGACTATCTTCTTTGTTTTTTTCAATGTGGAATATGCAGTGTATAATGTCAAAACATTTGTTTTAAATTAATCATAATCATGAAGAGTTGCTTTAGTTAGCTTGAATGGTGGGAGAAAAATCCCCATCCTAAAAAAAATAATTTAAACCCAATTTGTCATATACTGGAGTGGTTATGTGTTTGTCTCTGTTTTCTTGCTCCTTTTTTTCTAAGTGCAGCTTGATGGGGGTCAGGACCTTGTCAAGAACAAGAGAGAAGGAAAAAGTAAGGAGATGTGTTTCGGTTGTGTAGGTAAAAAAAGTTTTGATAGGAAAATATGACATGATGGATAAAAGAATAAAAATATTTCATCAAACCACTTTAGACGTTTGATCAAATAATCCAGCATTAACAACCTGTTGAGCAAATAAAAACATTTTTAAACAAGTATTTCATAAAAATAATCAGATTACGCTGAGGCAAAGAACTTCTTATCTGAGACTTTGGATGTATTTAAAAAAGATAAATTCAAAGAATCACATAAGATCACATTCTTTAAGGAAAACCCAAGTGACATATATCTATTAACATTCTTATACACTTAAAAGTGTAAAATTATGATGTCCATATAAACAAATGAAAGTACTTAAAAGTATCTATTAATTTGGTATTAAATAATAAGATGTGAACCAGAAACTCTTTCAGAGCTGTCAGTTACATAAATGTGTTCGGTACAGCTAAGGAGTAGAAAATCCGTTTAGTGTAAAAGTAAATGATTACCTTTCCTTTTCTATATGTGCAGCTATTTACATAAACATATCTGGTTATCTAAGTTTGAAATATGTAAACCAATCATTCTTGTAGTGAATGTATTTAGAAGTTTTGAGTAATACTTTGGTTGGGGATACTGCTTTGTTATTTTTGATTTGTAAACATAAAAAATAACTTCTAGCCATGATGTTGCTGCTGTTCATTAAATGTGAAGGTTTTTCAAAGCAGTAATTTAATATTAGGTACAATGCCAGGTCCTGCTTCAATGATTAATTCTGTTAATTGTTTTTGCAAACATCTGCCCACAGCATCACCTTGAATTATCTGTATGCCTGCCAGAATACATGCAGTTCATGCCATGGCTGTAGCTGGGTATTCATGAAAGATTGGCTCATGCAGAGCAGCACATCATTTGGCACGATACTTATAACAGTAGCCGGTACACACTCCTGAGATTCAGTGCTGTACTTTCTAATATGAGTAAAACTTTCATTGCATATAACGTATATCCTGCATTTCTGCAAAAAAAGTTTCTGAACTGTTTAAAAAGCTTATGCTCTTCTGGAAAACAGTGAAAGTTGAATTATCCTCCTCATTTTGTTGACT
The DNA here is from genome assembly GCA_034780135.1 of Jordanella pulchra. Lineage (NCBI taxonomy): Eukaryota > Metazoa > Chordata > Actinopteri > Cyprinodontiformes > Cyprinodontidae > Jordanella > Jordanella pulchra. The sequence continues at coordinate 5,745 of JAUZNJ010039359.1, read as the reverse complement.
CAACATTAGGACATTTCCCATTTACCGACAAGTGAAGTTAAAAATACAATCATCTGTTACTTTAAGCCATTTTGTTTCATCTTCATAATTTTAATGACTTTTTGCAAAGGCATGGTAAAAAATTATCAACTCTTTTGCATTTAAGAAGATACCTGTTTCATACAGTAAAATAAAATATATAACATAGTAAGTATCTATCAATGATATGTATTATTAATCTTTTAGGTTTGGTTTTATCTGTTTTCCTAACATAGCATCAAATCCTTTATGCTGTTTCACTGTCCATTTAAAGAGTAACTACACAGGATATTAGAATAATAGTGACAGTAATTATATATGATAGTAAAGAAACATAAACCGTAACATATCAAAACAATGTACACACAAAAAAGATTGAGACAGTATCAAAGATATACAAGTTTGAGTATTAAAATAAACGTTGATGAATAAATAATAAATTAAATAAATATAAATATAATAAATAAATAAAACCAAAAATACATAAAGATTTAATTTAGGGGCCTATTTTATGAGACTAAGAATGTTCTAGATAACCTGGTCCAAAAATTTCGCACCACAGACAGTGCTTATTGACCGTTACCCTGATGATCTGTATAAGGCTCAGATTATCTGGTTGTGGTATGCTCCTGTGTGCAGTTGGAGATGCTTAAAATCTTAGCAAAGCCACTATATGCTGCACATAGTACATTTTATACACACATACATATAAATACATACAGTATATATACTATATTATATTATTATTATATTATTATTATATTATTATTCCCAAAGGACTCAGTACTTTTATATATCTGAATAGTTTTTATAAGCACATTTTTACCAACCTAGCGTGGTGCAGGGACGAATGACAACTTCTATTCCTCACATTGGACTGGTATGTCTTCTTAAGGGCTAAGCAGTAGTTCCTTCCTTGCTATTGTCATTGAGAGGCCAGAGATGACAAACTCTTAATTATGCAAGATTAAAACCATTTAGATACAGGGGACTGTTTTGGCAGTGTAGTTTTAAAAATTACCCAGCAGGTGGAGAAATTTTAAAGGCCTTTAGGGTCCTTCAGCCCCCACCCCTGTCCCTCCCCTGTCTCCAGCTTGCCTCAGAAGTGAGAGGTCCTTTTATAAACTTCATTCCACTCCACAGAAGGAGAACACATGTTGGCAACCCGGCAGAGAGAGAACAGAGAAAGTAGACAAGCAGGACTTTGAAGTGGAATTATTTTCGGACTCTGGATTACTTTTTTATATGAAGCGCTATTCTTTTGTTTGCATCTACAGAACTGAAGTGTATGGGTCTGAATGTTAAAAAAAATTATAGGCATGGCTGCATCCTTTGCTTCGAGTTCTCCTATCCTGACTTTGGTCTTTTCTCATTACCTGTACCTCCATTGTTTAGTTTGGGCAGCAATGGACACTTGCTACGATGAAGATGGAGTCCCTAGCCGTTGCATGCCCAAGTTTGAAAACATCGCCTTCAATCGCAGTGTGGTGGCATCAAATGTATGTGGTTCCCCACCCGAGGACTACTGCATGCAGACTGGCTCAACCCGGTTGTGTCACCACTGTGACGCATCAGATCTTGAGCTGAACCACAATGCCAGCCTCCTGACGGACTTTAACAGGAATGAGGAGCCCACATGGTGGCAAAGTCAGTCCATGTACTATGGCATCCAGTACCCCAATTCTATCAACCTTACCCTCCAACTTGGTAAGAGCAACAGCAACATCTGCTTTCTGCTTGACATCTAATTTTTTAATTCACTCTTAGGATGAGAGTGCCTAAAACATGTAATGTATCTAGTCATCAAAAGCGTTTGACAGATTAAATTTGTTTTCCATGAAAGATCATCTAAACTGAAAAGAAAAACTGCATATCATCTATACTTGACATTTCATTAACTTTTCACTTTCTTTGCAACTAACATGAGGCATTCGTTTGGGTACTGCAACCCCATGGGGGAAAGGAAAGGGGGTTGTCAATTTAAAACAGATGTTCTGAACAACATACAATTTGCCTCATTAAGTCTAGACTCATCTCTATAAAGCCAAATTTGGTCCAGACATGGGTTCAATTTAAAATATATTACAGCAAAGAGGGTTTCTGCAGGATTCATGCAGATTAACAAGAACATACAGCTGCAACAGAGATAATAAAACAGAACAGTGTGATGCCCCTCAGTCTGGCCTTTTCATTCAGACCATATGTCAAACTCAGCAGTGGTGTTAAGATAAGATTAGAAATTTGGGGCGAATCTGAGCAAATGCTTAGCCTTAAACATTTGTATTATTGCCTTTCTCCAAATACCACAACCTATTATGAAATTGTAAATAGCTATTCACTCTTTTATGTTCTTAGTCATCATATAATAATTTGCATAAAAAAGAAAAAAAAAAGAGTTCCCCATCAAGTTTTTCTGAAGTGGATTTGCAAAAACAGAAGAAAAATCTTCATTAAAGGTGACAAACTAACACTGGCCAATTTTTGAAAAAAAAGGGAGTTTGAAGTTGAAAGTTTTTCATATCACGGAAAAAAAAAAATGGTATTAATCCCCCTAAGCCAGACTTGTTTTTCAGGCCCAGAATAGCCAAACCAAGTCCACTGGCATTTCTATTAATTTTAGGGAATTTCCTTGCACTCTGTAAAAACCACTTGGTTAAAAGCAATCAAATTTGCGTAAAATATATACTGATCTAACCCTTTGTGGATTTTAGGGTGCCTTTTAAAATTATACAAACCCCTTTAGTCCTCGGTTAACACGGAAAACAAATGATTGAGGAGTGGGTGAAAAACTATGGGTGGTTTTCATCATCATTCATCAAGAGTGTAATGTGCATTTGCATTAAACACTCTTGTCTCTCACATCACTAGTTAAAAGCAATGGTGACCAAATGCTATTGAATGTCACCTAACAGCTAAGTAGTATGCAATTGTGTGGAAACAATTTTCAGTATAAACACAGCTGTTCAATAAAGGTCTGATAGATTGGTTAAGAACAATGTTTTGAATGACCAAATAGCGTTATAAAGAACATTGAACAAATAAGACAAACCATAGCTAAAAATGAGAAGAGTTTGTAAACAAAAATCTACGTATTGTCTAAACAAAGATGGTACAACTCAAGGTTATCTTAGATTTTGTTATCTAACTAAACAGAGAGGTGGACCAATTAAAATTTTAATTAGCGAAACAGCCAAGAAATGCCATATGGAAGCTCTAAATTCATAGCTCAGGTAGGTGAATTTTGATAAGTAAGCCCGTAGTTCTAAACAGCAAAAATCTAGCATTTTGGAGGAAAGGCAAAAAAAAAAGTCAGTGTCAAAGAAAAACCTTAAGAAGAGTAATCTCAAGTTTGTGTCATGTTGGAGAACAATTAAACATTTTAAAAAATTAGTCACATGATCCAAAATTGTCAATTTAAAATGCTTAAAAGGGGTGAAAACTATTGCACATAAATCCAACCACTCTATTGTCATTTTCTCCAGTGGGAATAGAACAGCTAGTCAGACTCCACTGAATAGTGAGCAAAGCTTAATATAGCGTCATAAAAAAGAAACAGAGACCTGTCACAGAGATTGATGTCCCTAAACATCCTACCAGTGTTATCATTATATCAAAACATTTTCATGTGTTCATTTTTAGTTTTTACTGACTCCTTTTCCTATTAATTTCATGTGCAAATGCTTTCTGTTTACTGTAGTTGTAGTCACAAAATGTAAAAGGGAAACAAGATATATGAAACCTTTGGAAGGGGACTTTAAGTTAAAGGTTTTAAAAAAGACAAAAAGGAATAAACTATATCATTGAATTTATTAATAAAAAAGTGTTTCAGAACATTAGGCCAAACATGCAAAATAAATAATGAATATAAAAAAAATTAAATGACAAACGATAGCAATTGGATACCAATATATGAAGTTATCAAAACAAAACATGTGATACAATGCCTGTTAATGCTGAACTTTAAAAGCACTTGGCAATTGAAAAAATTAATTGTAACTTAAGTTAACAAGCTAAATCTCTAGTTTCTACTAAAGTTTTAAAAATCCCACTTCCTTTAACATTATTCAACAGAATAATTTAACAGTGTTTCTACTTTGTATTACATCCTGGAAGACATTAAGTCAAGGTGATAAGGCTGTTGCACAGCGCAAAATTGTTGCCTTTGTAGAACGGTGTGGCACATTTAGTCTATTTTCTGACCACAAATTTGATATCATTAATAGCTGTGCCATTAGATCAGGAAAAGAAATACTGAGGCTTTACTATGAAGTAACTTCATTCAGTTTCATCTCAGCTATAACACCTCACAGCAGGTATCTTACTATGGACATTAGTGATGGAGTTAATGTTGCTACATTAACTCCATCACTAATATTATGTACCTTTGTGTAATATACACATTTACAATGCAAGCTATTTTAATCCATTTTTATAAACCAAGTTAGGGATAATAACATTATAATCACATTACTATACTGTGAAAAGCTGCTGAAATAAGCAGCAAGCAAACATTGTAACTTCAACCTAGCTGGGACAGTTTATGACACAAAACACTAATAGAAACTTGCAATTCTATATTTCCTTTTAAAATTCAGCTTTGACTGCAGCAGCGCTCTCTTATCAGCAAAGGATAAGACAAATACATCTGGGAAACAACTGTAAATGTTGCTGATGAGTTGACCTTCCCAAAATTTGATTAAAGCTTTATTGGAAGTCTTTTCAAACCATTGTTGGGCAGTTAAAAAAATAAAAGGAAAACTGTTGCCTTGAATTTATCCCTAAATTACTTGTATATTCCCAAACTATGGGCACATATGAAGAGGACGAGGCTAATGCTTAATTTTATAGCTTTGAACAAAATGGTTTAAGTTGATTTTCCAAGGTCCAAGGTTTTTCTTTTGATGTTCACCTAGGCCTCCTCTCCAGGCTATGAAGCTGAGCTTGAAAGCAGTGGATTAGTCTTGCTGATGGACAGTCAAGCAAATAAGCAGACTCAGAGAGAAACAATCAAAGCAAACATAGCTAGACCTTGGCCTTCTCTTCACTGAGTAATCAATAGAGGTCAGGACTGGCATTTCTCCCATTGGCAGCTGCTTCGTGGTGAAGATGCTTGTGTCAAATTAACCTACAGAACCAACCAGATGTCACTGGGATTGATAGAAGGCTGTAGCGCATTCAGGGAAAGTTTCTGCTTCTTTCTTTAGAAGACCCTTGCTCTACCAGTTTTGTTTTGCATCAGTTTTTACATTTTTAATAGGTCCGTGGTATTTAAAACTCCTAACTGTGATGCTCATGAAGAATAATTGTAGTAGAACAGTTTATGTGAAAAACAAAAGAAAAACCTTAAAATATCCTGGTGTTGTTTTGATATATTCAGTCATATCTATAGCCAACATCAAATTTGACAAAATAAAAAACCATTTTATCTTTTAAATGCTACAAATTGCAGTTTCCGGTCAGTAATAAATTATGACAACCCAACATCAATTTCCATTTAAAATTTGCCATTTAAAAATACAATATCTTTATTCATTTTCATATACATAACTAAATATAAAAAAAAAAATTCCCTTCTCCCCCTCCGCGGGTGGTCTCTTTCATCCTCTGAGCTCGGGTCCTCTACCAGAACCTGGGAGCTTGATGGTTCTGTGCAGTATCTTTGCTGTGCCTAGAACTGCACATTTCTGGACTGAGATGTCTGATGTTGTTCCTGGGATCTGTTTGAGC
>JAUZNJ010039357.1:0-10764 GCA_034780135.1 Jordanella pulchra | reverse complement strand
GCGGTTTAACTTTTGTTTTTATCATGTTGCTATGTCTACATAAATTGTGCTTTGGTGCTCGTTGTGTCCATAAAATGAAATATGTCAATATTTGTAAAAGCTTAACCGTTGTTATCTTCATGCGGGTCAATGTGATTGATAGAAATATATCCACCGGTGGATTTTAACAGGTTTTAAATGGCATAGATCTCTGAGTAGCTCCATTAGGTCAATGTAGGAGTCACTACAACTGTGTAAGGCAGACAAACTTAATGTCTAGGAGGAGAAGAGTGCAGTTTGATGTACCATACCTTTGAATTAAAGACCAGAAAAAGAAGATAGCGGTGTCTTTATGAAAATGTATTCAGCTTCATTTCCAAATAATCTGAATATTTTTCATGCATTTGTAGTTTTTAAACATAATAAAGCATACTTTATTTATATTTGTGTTCTATCAGAAAATGTTTCAGTGAGTGGACCTCAGGATTAAAAGTCTGGCTGCAGCCCCGCATGCATGGATCTCTCTGGTTCCCCCTCTGGCCTCCCTAAATTGCCCTTTAGTACTGTATGTGTCAGCGTGTGCAGGATTTTATGTTCTCTGTGCCTCTGTGTCGCCTGCATCTACCTTGGATTTACCCCACTTCTCCCCAGGTGGCTCCTGAGAATTGGCACTAGCTCCCCTACAACTTTCCAAAGGCAAAATGGTTTCTGGGATAGAAAATATCAATAATACCCTATAGGATTACAATGTGGTTGGTTTACAGTATGTATATTGCACTGACTAAAGGACTTCCTGGATGCAATTTCTGCTGTAATATCTGAGCAGCCACACTTTCAAAACAAATAATTTGACAGTAGAGGGGAATTTCACTGTCCTTTATGTCTGCAGCTGCTGTAAATAAAAAAAGAAAAACTCCTTTATTTATCGAGCTCTGTTTAATACTTAGAGCCAATTCACACCTCAGGACACGTAACAGAGACAATTCAATCAAATCATCCAGGCAGATTGGTCAAAGGTTTCCTGTCTAAGGAAACCTGGCTGACTGCAAGGAGTCATAAACTTGCTAGATCCACTTCTTTGTAAAGGGTTCTTCCGTTTCCATTAATCTGCTAGATGTTGGGGCTGCAAAGGGTTGGGAAAGCAGTTATTATATTTATGGGGCTACTATTTTTGCACATTTTGGAAGCTTAAGCTGAATTAGCAGTTGCATTAGGTGGTCATTAACATTATATTAATCCAAAGGTTGGACTTATCAGATACATTGTTAAGCCCATCTTTATTAGGAGTCCACATTGCAACAACACAAACATGAGTCCAGTTGTAAATATCAGAGATGGATACCTTGTTATAGACATTAAACCACTCAGGATGATGGTCCATCTTTTCCGCCTGTAAAGCCACTCTGGACATGAAACCAAAAGCCTGAAAAAGAAGCAGAAGAAGAAGGAAGTCATGTTCAAATGATGAACATTCATTAAATAAACTTCTCGTTAATTCAAGAACCTGATTGAAGTCTTTGAAGATAAACTCTTTGTAGATGGCATCCCGGCCCACAACCTCCACCCACTGGGCGTTTCGTAGCAGGGGGAGTAGGTGGGTCCTCTCCTCTTCACTCAGAGTCTGGATCTTACCAGCCTGTGGGGATAGTAGCGAGCTGATTTACAGAGGGGCAGCTCCGCAAACACAAACACCGATTGGCTGCACATGCATCCATCTGGAAACAATGAGTCGCAGCATTCCTGCTTTAAAAAAAAAAAAAGCTTGTTCAAATGTTTTCTGTTGGGTGGGGGGTGCATGCATTTGGTCATCTGCCTTCAAATTTAAACTGCTGATGCAAAGTCACATGAGTTTCCGTCCTTCAAGCCCATTGTTCTCACATCTGCTATGTGAACCAAACAGATGAATAAACCTAAAGGCCTGGTTCGGCACAACAAACAGATGTCTCCACCTCAGCCTGAAACAGAGCAGTGACATCAACAGGTATCATAGCAACAGTGTAATCTGCTCAACCAGTGACATTATGAGCAGAGCACAAACAGACCCTTCTGTGTTAAATGTCCACTTGCAAGACCAGAACAAAAACCGCACAAGTTAAAGAAACAGGGAAATTTTAAATGTTAACCCTCCTAGAAAAAGCAGTTCAGTTTTTAAAAACAAAAAAAAAACAACTGACATAAAGGTGAGTTGATGCAAACAGGCAAGTGAGAGTTGCCACACAAGCAGCAGGCAGCCCAGTGAGGACAGGTCCCGTTTACTCACCATGTTTGAGGAAGGCTCTGATACACAGAAGGAGGTTCAGCTCCTGCTCCCAGTTCCACAGAGGCAGATCTGCTGTGGGAGCCACAGAGAGAGGTCCATCAGGGGGGTGATCCTGCTTAGTCGTCTCTGCTGAAGCCTGAGCAGAATTCCTCCCCGCTGAGAGTTTGCTCAACCACATGTCAACAGGGGTTTAATCATAAACAGTCATCTGCTGCTCAAGGCATGGTGAGGCCTGCTATTGGTGGAGATTTAAAGCACAGATTAAACATCATTGTTTGCTCTGTGATGACCGGGGGGGGACTACTGCACTTCCTGGACTTACTTTAAAGAATCAGTCATTCTGCTTTAATAATTACGACATAAAAATGCACTAGAATCATACAGAAATGTTCCAAGTTATTAATTATAAACTAAATGTTTTATTAAGAGATTAAACAGGAAATATTTTATAAACAAAAAGCAAGCATAATGTTTTTATTGTTTAAAATATGCTCTATAGCAGCTAATCAGGTTATATCCTTTTTGGAATTTGTTGGGACTTTTCCTTCACTCCAAGTTTAAATTCATTTCTAGTGTGAGTTTTCTAGTTTTTATTAGATGGATGCCTTTAAATAATGCTTAGTCTTAGTTCTCTTCTAGTTTCCATTAGTTCTAGTAGTTAGTTTTGCCTTTTGTTGTTGAGGATTATCAACAGCGTGTTTATATGTTTCGGTTCATAAACACTCAACATAAGATCTCCATTTTAAAAAATGTCTACAAAAAAGAAAGTGTTCATACAAACTGCAACTGTCCGCAAGATGGCAGCACTGAGTTCCCAATACTGCTGCTGACAAAAGTCCATAGAGTGGGAACAATATTAGGGCTGCGCCTCATCAATTATTATCAATTGAGGTATTAATTGGTTTTATGAATAATTATTAATCCAAATATTTTTTTGCTTTTGTTTTTCTTTCAAAGCTTTGTTTTTGCTTGTATTTTTATGTTTATATTTTTTTACATCAGGAATTAATTTGTATGGTTTATTTACTGGGAAATGGAAAGAAATGTAAAATCATAATAACCTTTGTGCTGTTCTTTAGGGTGATTTTGGGTAATAAAAGTACCATTGAAATGAAAGGATTACTCTTAAAAGATACTTTTATTCAATTAGAATTTCTAAATAATCATTTGGATTATAGAAAAAGAATGCAAATTGTGTATTTTAAATTAACTGCAAATAACAAAATGTAGAAAATATTCTCGCATATGTATGTAATTTGTGAATACTATATTAAAAAGAATTAGTTTAATTTTTGAATTTATTTTATGTTTTCAAAACTTTTGTAGTTTATATTTGTAGAGTTTTGTCTTAATTACTGCTGTAAGTAGATTATTGTTTGCTTTTTAGTCTGTGTAACATTTCTCTTGGTGACCACTCTGTTACCAAATAAGCTGATGATGATTTTAATAATCAATCAATCAAGAGATTGATATTATAGATATTATTAACTTCTATTGAAAATAACTTAAAACTACATTGTATCCAGTAAATCTAATCTTTGTCTGAGAAAGATATCGATTTGTGGAGCATCAGGGCTACGAATAACAGTGAAACATCCCATAAGGTCTGCTTCAGAGCAGCACTTGTTGTCAGAAGGTTTGCCTCAAGGTTGAGCAGACATGTCACTCTGAAGCTGATCTGTTAGATGACATAGATTAAGATGCCAGGTGTTTTTGTAATATTTACAAAAAATCTCTACATGCTTCACATATCAGGGGATTTTATTCATACAATAACATAAATTTAGAAGATAAATATCAGCTCAAACTTAAGTTAACTCAAAGCCAGGGACTTTAATCTCATTACTGCTCTCTTTCACCATCATCTTTTTTTGAGAGGGAAATCTTTAATCTACATGATCTTTGACACAAACAGATTATAAAGCCTGACATTTAAGATCATTTTACTTTAAAATGTGATCCTGGACAAAAGATCCAATAAAAAGCAGATCTGATGGGAGAATCTGAAGGAGGTCAAAGGTTAACGAGTTCCTTTGGTGAGATTGGCCCTGTTGAACTCATCTGTCACAGTAAGAGATTGAGGAAATGAACTAGTTAATGAAATGAGGATGTAACCGTGGGGGGGGGATGAAAGGTGAACGAGGGGAGCAGGAGGCTAACCAACAACCAGACTTAGGCAAACAAATTAAGACCTTTAAAACCAACAGCTTCCATCAGTCTTCCTTCATTTTTGTCATTTATAGCAGTAGGTGACATTTCTATACGAATCAAAACATTTGAATCATAAAAGGAACCAGCCATGCATTTACACCGTGACCTTTGGCCACTGTTTATACAGGTGGGAGAGTTGTAAAGATGAGCAGTAGGACAGAGCGTTTCCAAGAGGCAACATGCATTCCAGCAGGCTACTGTCAACAGCTCTACCTGTTTTAGTCCTTGTTACCTGCAGCAGGGGAGGAATAATGAAAAACACAGAGTTTTCTACTCTATCTGCTGAGGATGGTGAGTATTAGTGGATTCAGTCTTTGTAAAGTTTCACACCGTTTCCCGTAGCTGCTGCTTTTTCCTCTGGTTCCTCTAAAACCGACTCAAACATCGAGTTTAACCGTTGCTGTAATATGAAACATTTATGATGTTATGATGATAGTGGTCTGAAACAGCCCTTTAAAGTTGTTTTTTTACGATGTCCTGGATGATCTATGTGGAGTCCATAAACAAGAACAGCCTTCAATCTCTGCAGGGCCGACTCTGAAAATGGACCAGGCCCTCCTGGCATTTCACAACCAGCTCACAGAACAAGTGCGGGTTTTCTACACATCAGATTACTGCTACAAGGTAAAGGAGAAGTATGAGCTTAGAAAGGCCCAAACTCAAATTAGAGAAAGTAGTTTGGATGATTCTCCTCCTAATACTGCAGGACAAGGAGAGTCAGTGAAATACGAACAATTTCAAATTTAATGTTTAAATCACAGATGTAGAAATTCAATTTTAAAAGCGTTTTCTAGGAATTTATTAAGAAAAAATCATGAATTGTATTTATCTTTCTATTCCTAAAACAGTAATTTGAAAATGTATTTTCAAATCATATTTCATATAAAAATAAAAGAAAACTGAATTTGTTGCTGTGGATTCATGTCTGTGTTAATCTATCCACTAAATGTCTCCCTAAATATCATTTATACATTTTTTATAATTCTATGCTCTTTATTATTACAGCAATTCAAACTCTTCTTAGTGGTTTTATTTTCTGATTTATTTTACAGATTAAATGTTGGATTTCTCCTAGTGAAATTAGGACTTTATTGTGGTCATTTCAACAGCTTAAACTTTTAAATTGTAAGACAGAGGCTCGCGTTTGAAATCAGACATATTTTTAAACCTTTACTTTTTAGGAATCCTATAAATTGGTGTTTCTTTTACACCTCATCCCTGCTGCTTTTCGGTTTAACTTCTTAAAAACACAACAACATGCTGCAAAATGAAGGCATCTTTTTTAACCGCTTTCTTTTTCATGCACCTGCTCTTCTTTTCGTTTAACTGATCTGTAATCAAAAATGTGGAGAAGATATTTGTATAAAACAAAATATATTTGCTACTTTTTCATATTCATTATATTTCAAGTACTTTTAGTTGTTAGGAGACTGTTGAAGTTGCTCTGTTTGGGCTTTAAATGACCCTCTTTGCCTTTTATATTCATGTTTCAGTGTGTTATGCAGCATCTGGTGACCGTGAAGCCCAACAACAACAATGCATCTGCAGTAATCAGCACTAAATTCACTCTGACTCTGCAGGTTGAATCGAAGACCAAGAATGCAACTCTTTGCAGGTAACAAACTCATCTCTGCAACCAGTCGCCCTCTGCTTCTCATGCTCATGTTAACAGCATCTGTTGTTTTAAGGCATCATTTATAGACTGATGGTATTTGATGGTGGCATCAGCAGTCTGTGAGATTATTTACCGGCCTGAGAAAGCCACTGTGACCTGCTTTTGGGAGCTGAGTGATGTCCTATCTTAAACCTCCTCTCTGGTTATTGATCAGGAAGCTTTTGGGGGTTAATAAGAGCTGACATTGTAATATTGATGAAAAAGGGCTCATTAAAACCTAAGAGCTGCACGTCCTGCAGAAGAATCCTGATGTTAACTATAGGGGACATTTTCCATATTTATAAATGGAGCTGTCTGTCTGTGGGAGGGGGTCACATGTAAACACATTGCCAAGGATTTATTTTTACCATCGCTGTTATCTTTCTCTCAGAGGTTTTGTTTTCGGTCTTCTGAGATCAATGCTGAGGTCTCTAACCAGACTGTGCCGTTATTGATTTCCTTTTCTCCCCGCTGAGAATAAACCCTCAGAGTGATAGCTAGTATTTCACCCCAGCTCTGGATCAATGCAACATGTAAAGCATGTTTTTGGGCTTCAAATTTAAGACAACGAGAGATCAGTTATATGCTATTTATTTTCCAACACAAAAGTTTTCCTTTCCTACTTAAACTTTTTTTTTACATTTACTAATGTTAATACCACAAGCTTTAGAGTATTTTATTGGAATTTTAGGTGATAAATCATCCTAAAGTTGTGCAGAATTGCAAACAGGAGAAAATGTATGTATGACATTCAAGTGTAATTTTCAAATAAAATAAATTGGATATTAAACCTCTATTAGTTTATATTATTACTTTATTATTACAGTTATCATTGCCAACCCATCTACTTCGCAACCCCAAATTAAATCCAGATCTGTTGGTAAATAAATTACGTGTGTAATTTTATCTCAGTATAAACCAGCTGTTCTGTAAAGATCAGTGAAAAAAAAGACCAAGTGAGGCAGGATCCCCACAGCAAAGGATGGCAGCATCATGCTGTGGGATTACACCTCTCCAGCAGGGATAAGTGAAGCTGCTCAGACCTGTCTGCAGCATCAAACGGGTGGGGGGGTTAAGGTAACACAAAGCTTTTTTTTTATTCCAGTTTAAGCAATGCTACAGATGTTTCTATGCCTTATTGATTAAGGATATAAGAAAGTAAATGACAAAACCTTGCAAAACATCTTTGACCCACTAGGGAATCACAATCTCCCTGTTAAATAAATTGTATTTAAAGTAAAGCACATTCATGTGTTAGACGGGCCTAGTCAAAGTCTAGACCTACTCTACAGCCAATAGAGAACTCAAAGGAGAACTAAAATGGATGGAATGTTACTTAGTTGGTGATTTGTGTTGGTCTATAACATAAGATCATAGCAAATATCATTAAAGTTTGTTAGGAAGATAAAAAGGAGCTTTTCAGGGCATTGTAGTTGTGCAGACACTAGGTGGTGGTCCCGAGCTTCAGATATAAACCTGAATCCATTAACAATGTTTTGCCTTTTGTATTTTCTTTGAGCTGTCAGGTTAGGAGAAAAACAGCATGCCTACTATCACAGACAGCAGTATCTGATAAAAGCTTTTGAGTGAAAGTTGTCTCAACATCTCCCTGTTTTGGTTTCAGTTGGAGTCAAATCTATGAGGAAGGAGGTCATTACTCTGTTTGGATCCAGATGCCCACAGCCTCCACTAATCCAATCTGCTTTTTTTCGGTGGATAAAAGTCCAAACAATTCCTACCTGCGTAAGTCTAAAAAAAAACAAACATCAAAGGTGCAGACATTGTAGTTCATTCCTTTCTATTGGGACACAGTGACAGAAGCAACACTTTGGCCTCATAGCCTTTGATGCAACCTTTTCTTAATTGAGTCAACACAGAGCAGAACTACTTCTACCCTCCGCCTCCACTGAGCAGCATTTCTCCTCCTCCTCATGGGACATGATGTGCATCGATCAGATCAGACTGGCTTTCTTGAAAAGGGATAAAAGAAAAGCTTTTCTGCTTGTTTTGAAGTCCTGGCTCTGCACGCCGAGGGATGTGGGCAATACATTAGGGAGTGTGGAAGGATTAGGGCGTAATGGGATTTTGAAAGCGTCTCTCTGCATAATGTACACTCTACTTAACAATATAGCAGATTATGTCGGAGATCAGACTTTTAAGGCCAAGTAGCCATTATCTGCGATGGTCAGTGTGACTGCACCTTTCACAGTATGATGAGCTTCCATTAGCTCCACAGACCGGTGATTATACCAGCCCCCCATAGGACTGGCTCATCTTAAGTGATGTTCTGGTCAGTAGCTGAAAATGAGGTTGAGGGGGGATTGCCCTGTTAGGAAAATTCAAGTCCATCATTTTGTTCCAGAATCACTGGGCTTTGTTTGAATATTTCTTGTGTTCAGCTCATGATTCTATGCAGCTGAACCCTTTGATTGTGTTAGTATTGTATTCTGTGCAGAACCATAGACCGCAAGTCACCTGCAGACTCTTTAATTATGATACAGAAACCCACAGGACTGGCCATTATTAAGTGTTTGTTCGACTTTGCTTTAAACATGTCAGTGCATCCACAAATGCACGATTTAAATTGAGTTTATCCTAACGGCACCAAATAAAGGAAGCACTTTATGGTGATTTATGAATGAGTGTCGGGGATGCTGGGACTTTTCCAATGCAATTAAATGACCACTCTCTGTCCAGACGGCATATGCCAGCATGCATTCCCCTCGTATCAGAGGCACTTCTTTCTGTTTGTTTTTCCACTTCAGACAAACACTGTGCGAACTGTACCTTTATATTCCCGACGGCTTGACGTATGAGGAGTGTTCTGTAAACTCAATAACAATTGTAACATAATCTGTCTGTAAAAGGTCTTATGGGAGTTTGTGTTTTCCTGCTTATTGTGGCCAATTTTTGGGTGAAAATCTTTTTTTTGCTGTCAAGTGTACTTTTATTCACCCCTCCTTGGTCAGTACTTACACTACGTTTGGTTGCAGGAAGTTTATTACCTTTACATGGGAGGGTCATTGTCGCCCATTCTTCTTCTCTTCTGGGTTCTTGGTCGGATTCAATCTAGACTTTGATTTATCCATAGCTTTGAATGTATGCTTTGGATTGTTGTCCTAGTGGAAGATAAAACTCTGCATGTCTCCAGTTGTTTGCAGCCGTTAAGTGGTTTTCTTTTAACTTCACCCATCAATTCATACCATCTATTATGCTGCACCTACAGGTTTAGAGTTGTTTTTCCTCCATAGAGTACTGAATGCCAAACAAATAGTTCAGTTTTTGTCTCACCTGATTAGAAAACATTTTTAACATATTTGCTGTGTTTTTGACTTTCTTTTTTCTCTTCTAACCTCTCCTCCATTGTGCCATATTTGCAGAGCATACAGCTAATAGTTGAGGACACGTTCCTCCATTTGAGCCTTTTGGGCTCCATGAGTCTTTTGGCTCTTTCTCTTTAATGCTCTCCTTTCACGGTTGCCACTTTAGGTGGACAGGTTAGCAGTTGGCCATTCGGTGTTCAGATGATGGATTGAATTCAGCTCCGTGAGATGTTTAAAACTTATAAAATCTAGTTGTACTCTAACTGCTTTCAACTTCACAGCTTCCTCACTGAACGTTCTGCTGTGTCCCTTGGTCTACATGATGCTCCTTGTTCTCCTATGTTTTATCCGAACCTCTAAGGCCTTCAGAGAACAGTTTAGATTATTCTAAAATTAAATTACTTACAGTTGATACCTATTAATACCAATTGGATGCACTTTGTTTTATTTAGAGAAATTAGGAGAAAGGATGTTGAATGCAAATGCTTGCTTTACATAAAATCCCAACAACCGATATTAAAGTTTGTAGGTGTAACGGGACAAAGGCTCATTGGTCTAACTACTTTTGGAAAACACTGCATGTTTAATAGCTTATGGGAAACATTCTTTACCTTGCCTATAGGGTTCTCAATGTTTTAGTCTCTTTTAGTTTCCCCTTTTTGCATTATTACCTTTCGTTTCTCTTTCCCAAATGTCTGCAGTTTTAGATTCCCCAGAGTTTCTGTTATTTGATGGATCTAGCAAGTTTTTCGGTTCACATTCCTCACTAGCAGGTTTCAATTTGGCACAATCTGACTGACATAAAGCCACAGGGGAGTCCCTGAGGTGAGTAAAAGCAGACAGTTTAGACTGTCTGTCGCCACGTTTAACTCCAGTCGGGTCTGGTTCTGACAGAGATGTTCTGCAAAGCTCCCGACACCCTCAGCATATACTGTAACGTGATATAAATACGAAATCACTTCTTTTGCTATTTGTCTAGCTCTTTTGGTGGCAGCTCTTCTGCTGGCTGTTATTGCTCTACTGTTTGTGGTTGCACGCTACATCTACAGGTAAACATACATTTTACACTTCATGTCTTTACTGATTATTTTTCTATCAGAAAGCAGTTCATCTTGTTCTTCTTGCAGGAGGGGTTGCACATCCAAGTGTGTTAGCTTCATCTGCTGCCAAGATTCACTAATCTTCATGGAAAGTGTAAGTGAATGTGTTAGACTAGTATGTTAATAAATAGAGTTTAGGGGGGAAAGATTAGATTAGATGAGTTTTATTGATCTCACAACGGAGAAATTCACATGTCACATAATGGCAAAGTAGATAAGAAGGTGCAAACAAGGAGG
>JAUZNJ010039356.1:0-10764 GCA_034780135.1 Jordanella pulchra | reverse complement strand
AAAAAAAAAAACAAAAATAATTATTGGTCTACAAACATACCTAGGAGTATCATCTTCAGCATGTTTGCTGTGTTACCTACTCTATATGTTGCAACCCCTAACATGTCTTAGAAACCAATGGTTTGTAAAGGGCGGGTTTTCAGAGCTCACTACTTATGGTTTATCTATTAGTATATTTTCACATATGCAGCCTTTGCAGAATTACCATGGTCTTCTTGCCTGCCTCTCTGAATTAATCTCTCCTGTCTAGCTAGACAGCTTATGTCGAAGGTGACATTTTTCTAGGTTTGCACTTGTGCCACACTCTTTCATTTTAAAGATGATGGATTTTACATTGTGCTATAAATTGGCTCAGGAATGGGAAAAAGTTTTATAGTCTAAACCTGCTGGTGTGTTCCTTGTTTTTTATGAAGCTGTTTGCTCTCTGAGAATTCACAGAGCTCTTCACAGAACAGTATTAATTGAGCAAAACTGAGTTTTTATATAATTTATTTTATTTGTATAGTGCTAATTCATCATAAATGTTTTAAGGCATTAGACATTTAATCAGTTGATATACAGAGAAATGCGGGCAATTCAATTGAATTATACAGACAGATTCAAAGTTGAGTACATGTATTCTTAAAAAGTGCTAATTATTTTTTTTATGTTTTCCTTTGTTAGCATTAGCTTGAATAAATGAATAGATTTTCTATTAAGTGAAATCCAACTGTTTCCAGAATGTCGCTTATTCTGCAGCAATCCCTCCAACTGATAACACAGGCCGATAGTGTATAGTTAGTCAATGCAAGTTTTACTTATACAACCCTTTGATAAAGTACATCAAGAGGTAATAGCTGTTTAAATCATCACATTAAGGGAATTTTTTTGCACTAGTTTTATTAGGGGTTATAGCTGGGTGCTAAACACAAATACACTCCAAGCTTTCATTTGTAAAAAAAACAAAAACACACTTTCCTTACATTTCAAAATTATGTTGTACTTCTAGTGGGTCCATCACACAAGATCCCAATACTTATATTAATTAAGTATTGTATTGAAACCTGTATTTATAGTTTTACAAGACACTGCAGTCTTGCTACACAGCAGATAGTAAACTTAGTTTGTTAACCTATGGCAGTGCTTACATTTTTCTGTTCTCTCTGATTCAGCATGATTCAAGGATAATGAAAGATGTAAAAGTTTTATTTTGTCCGCAAAGTCTTGAATCCAAGACATGAAAGAGGAATTCCTCTTCTTCCAAACTCATCAGGCCTCTGCTGTTTGTAGGCTTTTTGATGTCCGTGACTTTTTGGCAAAGCCAATTAAAATGACCCCCATACCCCCCAAAAAAACAAACAGACCCGCACATGCACACTTCCACGGAGCCTCGTTTATGTACTCTGTGTCAGCAAATGTGTCAATATGTGTCCTGTGTGCAGCAGCCTCTAATGATGTCGGCCCATCACGATAGCCCAGTCAGACACTGACAGCCAGGCCATAAAGTGGAGGAACTCCAACCGTTTCTATAGCTGCTGCAGAGTTCAAAGGCGGCCATCTTTTTCGAAGCATAACAAGAAAGAAATAATAAAAGAAAGAAGCCGTCTTAGAGCAAGAGACCAAAGACGCCCTCAAGGGTTACACGTCAAACCTCCTCCGACCCCTCAGCCCACACCTTACCTCCTGCTGTGAAGGCATTGTCCTGAGATATGTGGTTGGGCTGTCAGAAGCCTAAGATGAGGTCAACAGAGCCAGGTAAAGATTCTCCTATCAGTATTATATTAGCCCACTTTCTTAAAGTCAAGGCTTTGAAGTGACACCAAAGTCTGTTGCAAGTATCTCTCATCTTATGTCCTTTTTTCTAAAACACTGCAGTGTCGACATTTCAAGCATCTTTCAGCGTTTAATGTTGAACCTTTGATTTTTTTTTAAGACACTAATTTTAACATCTTCAAGGGAGATGTGAAGTCTCTGCGTTTGGGTTCTTTTGTCTGCTGTCTTCTGCCCTTTCTCTTTCTTTGTGATTTTAAAAGATCTCTAAAGAAGAACTTGTTAAAAGGCGGGTCTCCATCAAAAGTAATGCAGAATGTGCTTTTTTGGTGACATTTTTGCTACTTGGCCATTTTAACTTGAGGCCTGTCATCTTCAGGGCTCCTTTTTTCTACTTTCAGAAGGAAATGTTTTCAAAGTGCAACAAACACAGAAAGACTGCATTTCAAGTGGAAAACAAACTTAGACGGGGAAAGCTTTGATACGTTATCATACAAAGTTGAATGGCAAGCATTGCAGGCAAAAGGGCATTAAACCTAAAGTGTGTTGTGGCATTTGGGGTATTCAGCACTGAGTTTTGAGACATTTGCTACATTGTTGCTGAAATAACATGCTCCTATGTGAGACAAACATGAAATCAAAAAAAGAAGAGGATATTGCAAGTATTGTTGGATTTTTACTTTTTTCCAAATGTGACATTAAGAGCAAGACAATAAAGGAGACTCTGTTTTCACTCCTTTGTCTAGTTGGTATACAGAAATGTATGAGAAATGTTGTGCCTAACAAATTTCTCAGAGGCCTTTAACTTCCACAAACTTGTCACATTACAATCCTTAATGTACAATTATGAGTTCAATTCACTTTCCACCTAATATACGCTTTGAAAACAACTGTGGATTTGATGCTTTTGACTTTTTGCAATTCTCTTCACTGAAATAAGAGTTTTTAGTAACACTAAAGGTCCAAATTTTTTGTATTGTTTTTGGCTCGACATTGGTGTAGTTGTTAAGCGTGCGATCATGTATGAAGGCCTCAGTTCTTGACACGGTTGTTGCTCTCCCGGCTGCCTACTTTCAAAAACAAGACAAAAATAAGAACCACTAGAGCCTTAAAAAGTATTTATACTTTTTTATAAAATATTATCAATAATAAAAAGAAATCTAGAAACACATTAGACATGCATCTTTCAAAAGATAATACAAGTAGCATATTAAAAATACTAAATAAAAAAACAATCTGTTTGTTTTTACATTTTATGAATAACATGGCATGTTAGCTTCGCTAAAGAGTCAATTAGTCCATGCAATCAGCTGGTTTTCCTTAGATAGAAAACTTTGAACTACTCTGACTGTGTGATCTGAATGACTTGTCTGTAAAGTGCCTTGAGATTACATATGTTGTTAATTGGCGCTATATAAATAAACTGAATTGAATGTTTATAAGAAATATGTTTTTATTTACTTCTATATGATGTTTAAGAGACCTGCTCATTAAATGTTATCACAGTGGTTATCATTATTACCGGGTCAGCACTGCTTGAATGAATTAGGATTAGAATAAATTTTTGCATTCAGCAGTGTTCTTGGTGTGTTGGATAGACTTTCACTGCCCTCTCTGACCACATCTGATTCATATTTTTTATTATTTTTATGCTGCATCTATCTGTAGTAGTTCCCTTAATTAAGTGTTTTGCTGAAGCTGTAAAGCCCCGGACTTCAGTGTTTTTAAGTTAACTCCTAATTTCCTGTTTAAAAGCAGTATTCTTTTTTTTTTTTTTTGCATAAATTATTTGCAAAACAATGAAAAAATAACATTCCAGCATCCGATTACAGCCCAATAGAGGTGGACTACAGTAAAATACATACACAAATATAATAAAACTCATCAACAAAAAAAGAAGTGTTAATAGGACACACAAACCTTTGAAAGTGGAGGTTTCTAGTTTGTTTTTCTTATTTACTTTTACTCTACACTGCACCTTTCCTCAGACAGACTCCTAAAGATTTTTTTCCCAAATTATATGAATTTAGCAGCTATTTTAGCATCAAGTTAAAGTTGTCTGCTCTTAAGTGACATCCTGTGGTTTGTCTAAGGTTGCATGTTACCAAATAACACATCCAGATGTTTATTTTGTGTTCATAAAGTGTCCAAAGCCTTTCTTTTTTTCCAGCACAACTCAAAATAATAACTTCGATAGATTGTACCTCTTCCACTGACTTTTATATTAATGAACACATGTTTTTTTTCACTTGCAAAAAATGGAACCTTAAATGCAGATCCATGGTATTTGTCTGCTTCATAGTGAGGAAACAAGTAACTTGATGGTCGTTTTTCCCTAAGTTATACCAGGTTAGAAGAAGATATGGTTTCATACATTGAAGCGCTGTCTGCTGTATTGGGAATTAGGCTCTGGGTTGTTGCAGTGGAGAAAAAAATTGATTATTGATATTTAATTAATTGATATTTCAGATTTATGGGGTTTCAATGTATTTTTATGGTAATGTTTTTTTTTTACAAGATTCCCATCTCCCCCATGCCTTTCTATGCAAAGTCCTGCAACATTGTCGGACTACATTCCTGCAAGGGAGGGTTGTTACGTTTCGATTTAAATCGAGATTGATGATTGGTTAGTTGCCAATGAACCTCTGGGATTGTTTTACAGGTGGTTTCATGTCATTTGTGTGTGTCCTTTTGGCTGTTCCAATAGCCTATATACTTAGAATTAGATATCAATGCATACAAGTCAGTTTGAACCTATCCATGTGATTTGATTGATTTGATTCTTCATTTTATGGTCACTACTTTAATGCCAAACAAAAATGTGTTCCTGAGTATCAGTTTTTCCCAAGTCTTCCTCTTTAATATAGATCTTCATGACCATCAAACAAGATTAGTTGACAGGGAAATGTGTCATTTGTATATCCTGTTATCATCTTCAGGACAGGTAAACACCCATTATCTGTACAGATACAAAATTACATTTAATAAACAATCAGTATATTTAACTCCGTACACGAAGAAAGGTAAAAGGCAGAATCTGTGTTTTGTGTTTTGTCACCACACTTACAGAAAGGTAACATGCTGTAACAGGTGCGGTGCAGCTACAACGTTGAGGTCATCATTCTCCCTTCCTCAAGTTTTTGCTCCTGATCTCCTTCTTTTCTATCCAAGGATACCAGTTTTGTATCCGTGTATGGATTCATCAAACAAAAGTGAGCCTCACATCACATCAGATAAAGAAAGTATGCCTGGGCACTTCTAACAGCTTCCATAAGATGCTTGTTTCAAGTCCTCACAAGAAGGCTGCCTCTCACTGAAGTTCAAATGCGTAGCTCCTGGGCACGAGTTTTCCGCAGGGGGAGGGTGGGGGGTAAGCTTGCTCAACTCTGTAGCAAATTCACATATCCTACCAGGGAGTTACGTGAGGGGAAAGAATTTTCAAAAGTGCAGCTTGTGGGCAAAAAAATATCTTTTTTGTCTTTCAAGTAGCCTCCGCCTCCTCCTCCCTATCCCACTTTTATCACCCAGTAGTCCATCACTGCCCCCCATCTCCCCACCCCCTGAGTCT
The DNA here is from genome assembly GCA_034780135.1 of Jordanella pulchra. NCBI lineage: Eukaryota > Metazoa > Chordata > Actinopteri > Cyprinodontiformes > Cyprinodontidae > Jordanella > Jordanella pulchra. Next base: position 5,447 of record JAUZNJ010039356.1, on the reverse strand, counting down.
CTTGTGCAGTGTCAACAAAATTCAACGAATGTGGCCATCTGATGAAAATCAGCTTTGCTCAATAAAATCCAGATTTAAAAAAATTTTGAAAGATTTTCTTCATCTCTCCTTACTAACCCAGTCGATGCTAAGAAAAAAACAATCGCCTGCTTTTAGGAGCCCTGGTGTCCCTCTCTGAATGGTCCTTCACCATAAAAACCCACCCAATAAAGACAAAGTACAAAAAGTGCTTGATTATGACTCTTCGACTTTGATCGGAGAACAACAATTCACCAAATACCAATCCTGATAAGTTCCTTACGATTGAACATTCGGGGAAAACAGTGTTAAGCTGTGTCAAATTAAAGGGTTTGAGGGGGGGGCTTGTTTAATAGCTTGAAACTCCAGATCTCTCCCTAAATATCGTTTCCCATGAGCCTTTGCCCACTGTGCCCCTCCTCCTTCCCTTCAGAGAGGCCTAATTTTCCTGTTTTCTCCGAGAAGATTTCACGGATCATAAGATCAAAAGCTTGCATAAGCTCTGTGTTTGTTTACATCAGCCTACACCCTGGCAAAATAAAGCAGCACTGAATATCCTTCTCTTTCACTTTCCTGGCTCACACTCATCCCACTGTCACTCATGACCTTCCACCTCCACTTACTTCATAGCTCTGATTTGTTTTCTTTTTTATCCTCTTCATATTCTTTACAGCAGAAGATGGGATCAGGGAAACAGATACCTTTGCAGTTTTTTAAAAAATAAGATGCATATTTATGAGAAAATTCCAAAGAGTGTGCAGCTAAGGCTAAAGCTTAACTTGGATTTTTTTCAAAAGTGCCGTCTCTTTCCACAAGAGCAGCTGACTTGGTCGTGTCTCTAGTACTTTTTTGACACAGCCTAAATGAGGTCCTTTGACATCTGAAAAGGAAGTGTGACAAGAGGGACAAAACAACTGTCAAATCAACACATGAATAAATAATCTGTTTGCCTTTTCAATGTCCCATTTCAACAAATGACAGACCAACCCTCCTTAAAGATGTCTGTGACTCATTTGGTGCTCAAATGTTTTGAATAAACACATCCCTTTGATGTTCAGTTAAGTTTTGACATCCCTTCACATTCCTATTCTTTTGTATGATTATTTTTGATGGAGTTAAAACCAACAATATCTTGAACAAACTTAAGAAGTAACACACACTGTTTTGATTAGTTGTTTTAAAATGTTTTGATGGTAATTTGGACAGAAAATAGACTACTAGCTAAAGCAAAAAAAAAAAGGAAACAAAAAGACCAAAAGTGTCAAAGCAAAAACTAAACTAAAATGGCAAAACAATGTCACTGGATCTAATTCTGAATAACTTTTGCTTTACATATTTCTTCTAAAAGTCCAGCTTTCTATCCCTATTAGAAACATTCAAGACATAAGATGTGTTCCTACGTACATTTCCTTAAAGACTATTGCTTTAATTGATGTTTTATTCATATATTGTAATATTCAAAAACATATTTATGGTCCCTATGATGCATATTTAAATTAACTAAATATGTAGAGCATTAGTGTGAACTGAACAGTAATGATACCTAGTTGTCAAATATTCTGAAAAACTAAAATCTAAAAAAGTGTTGTCCACAATTTTATTCAGCCTTTCAAGGTCCCTGCTCCAAAGAACCATGTTTTGCTGTAATAGCACCTCCTTTTGGGTCTAAAATCAATATTTCTTTATTTCGTCTAAAAATAAGCCCAATATTTAGTTCCATCGATTTAAACCCATCCAACAATTCTATTTAGCTGCTCATTTCCAGGTGAAGAAAAGCATTTCCACAGCATAATGCTCCCAATACAATGATATGGGATCTTGTGTTCAAGCTGCTATGTATTAGTTTTCCATGCCTATAGTTGGTGTCAATTGGGTCTCATATAGCATGTTGTCAATATTTGCTGCATTCCAAATATTTTATGTATAGCAAAGCCTTTTTGCCACATGTTCTTAAATTTTTAAATATTCAGTATCAGAGGTAACAGGAAGGAAGGAATTAATAACCAACTATGATTTCTCTTCAACTACACAAATGGTTCAGCATTTACAGTACCAATGTTTTTTTGTTTTTTTTTTAAGATTGTAACCTGATTTGAAAGAGATTAAGAGGATACTTATGCAAGGCTCTGTAACAGTCTTAACTAAGTTATCCAGATAAAAAGAAAGAAATTGAGACCACATTGACAGGCTAACAGCTATCAAATGATACCAGTTCCCTAATGGGTTTCTGCCAACATAAAACAGCTGCATTCTCAAAGATTTTATAGAAATTCATGTCAACATTTAACCATTATACCAGCATCTTATTTACATGATGTAACCCTTTTATAAGTCATTATGTTTTTGTTTAGTTTTTTTTTCTCAACATTGTGTCGGCTGTCAAAGTGATAACCATACAGCAAACTGAAATTGCAAACTGGTCAGAGAACCTATAGATGAGTAAGGGGTTATGACGAAAAAAAAGGGTTTTGTTTAAAACATCTAAACTACATGTATGCTTTATATTTGATTTTTACAGCCACCTTACTTAAATAGATGCTGACCCTACTTGTCCCCGGCAGTTTATTTTTGTAATTTTGCAGTAGCCCATATTGGTGCCACTTAAAAATGGTTATTTCTGTGCCCAAACTTGAGTAGCAGCTTTGGATTTTGAAAATCTTTTAAGACGTGGCTGCATAATGAGAGTCAAATCAACACAAGACTTTGTACTGATCGTTAAGGGAGGTACAGAAATTTATTGGTTAAATGAGTACGTCGTGATTGTTTGTTAGATGAAGTGCAGATTAAACTGGCAACAGAAGTCTTTGACAAATTTAGGAAACTTACAGATGGTGTTTAACATGAAGGTCTGGACACAGTATGGACTGAGTAAAAAAGCTGTCAAAAATAGAAACACGGAATGATGCAGTATATGGACCAATTTATCATTAAAAAATCAGCAGAAAATTGGGCAAGGAGAAGCTTATGTACTGAGGGAAGCTGAGAAAGAGTGCAAGTGGGAGCATCTGGTGAAAATAAGGGCCAGCCAAGGCAATATGAAGGGAAGAAACTGAGGGAGGAAGACTAATTTACACAGAAAAGCTGAATAGAGAAACAAAGAACAATCAAGGGAAAATAGAATAAATCTTGCAAAAATAAACCAAAACACTGAGAATGCAAGAATAAACCAGAAAAAAGAGAAACTAAAATGATAACAACTGTAAAATATAAACAAAAGGGTAAATATGAATGTAAACACCTAAACTTTTAAGAGAGAATTCCCAAAAAACGATCACATAAAAACTTCTTTATTAACAAACACTAAAATGTTTATCATAAAATCAACTGTGTCCCACTGCCTCTGAAATACTTTGAAGAGGAATGAGATGTTAGTAAAACTTTGGATTGACCGAGTCTCGCTTTGATGCAAAATTATTATCTATCATTATTTTATCATTTATGCATCGAAGCTGTCATATATTGTAATGCAGAAAAAAGAGAAGAAAAAGCAGACAAAAAGTCTCTGCCTTATATAAATGAAGCTTAGGTGAACATTTATTTTGGAAGACTCTTATCAGCTTCATTAATCAACATCAGGACCGCACCCCCTCCGAAACCAATTATCTTTCAAGATCCCCTTCATTTAGCTTCTGGCCTAGCTTCCCTCCTTCAAGCCAGCCAAACTTTCACCCACCACTGTCCCATCTCCTCCCTCACTCTCACGCTATTGTCAGTCCCTCTCATCCTCCAGCTTATTCCACTACCAGTGTTCAGGTCCTGAAGGGAAGACTTCTCTAATCCTTTTCGTAAGTTACTCATCCAAGCAAAGTGTCAGTTGACATGAAATTTTCACCAGATGTCGGTAACAATCGATGCAATTCAAACATACAAAGAAATAAAACCAGAGATGTCCAGAAATTAAGTTATGTGTGAAAGAAGCCAGAAGACCAGAATCCCTAATTTGTCCATACAGGAGGGGTCTTAAAGCTGTCATTCATAACAAAAGCTTTTGTATAAAGTACTGAATACTTTTCAGTAAGTATGTTCAATACTTTTTCCCTGTGCCATTCTTCCATTGTTGCCTTGCAGCAAGAAGGTTCCGGGTTCGATCCCGGCCTGGGGTCTTTCTGCATGGAGTTTGAATGCTCTCCCCGTGCATGCGTGGGTTCTCTCCGTGTACTCCGGCTTCCTTCCACAGTCCAAAAACATGACTGTTAGTTTAATTGGCTTCTCTCAATTGTCCCTAGGTGTGAGTGTGCATGGTTGTGTGTCTTTGTGTGTCTATGTGTTACCCTGCGACAGACTGACGTCCTGTCCTGGGTGTACCCCGCCTTACACCCATAGTCTGCTGGAGATAGGCACCAGCCCAACCGGGAGCCTGACGGATGAAGCGCGAGAAGATGGATGGATGGACATTGAAAAAGCTTTTAACTGACATATAAAATAAGGAACCTGAGAATAAAGACAATAAGAGAAGAAATACAACAAAAAAAGCAGAATAAAAGAGAAAGACTAACAAATAATACAGGTAAAGGGTGTTTTTTGCATCAAGGAAATGAGTCTGGATAACAATATTTTTTTATTTCAAAGAAAAACAATCTGTTTGTGAAAGTTGTGAAGGTGTGGTAAGGAAGAAAAGAGATTGTCACATGCAAGTGAAAGAAATAATAACTAAATGGTATTTGAATATCATTTAATTAGTGAGTGACTGGAAACTGTCAGGCACACATTTTTTAACAGTATATTTCATTTTTAATAATGTTCTAAATAAATTTATGGAACACTTAATTGATGGGAAATTTGTTTGTAAATGTATTTATTTTATGGTACATTTAGTTATTTTAAGGGATATTCACATCAGTTTTGTTCATCAAATCTTTTTGTTTTTGTCACTTTTTGGTGCTTCAAACCCTCACATGACATTACATTTATCCTATATGATGTTTAGTGAAAACTGGTCAAATTGTGTTCAATTCTGATTAGCAGTTTTATTAAAAACATGAGGCTCCTCATTATATATTTAATAACCAGAGGCAGGAAATCTTACATAAAAATTGCACTCAGTAATAATAAGAAAAACTAATCAAGTATATTTTTCCCAGAAAAAAAGGTACCATCAGAGAAATTCTGAAGTTATATATTAAAAAGGTTTTTGCTAAAATGCTGCTCAAGTACTGAGCAAGTCACTTTTAGCATTAAAAGTGGTGTTAAGCTTCGCAAGTGTTGAGGTCATGTGCAAACTCTAGTACTTTACTTATAAAAAACAAAATAAAAACTTTTCCCAAATCGTTTTTTGCTACATAAAACTTATGAAAGCAATACATAAAAGTCATATCTACAACTGTCATGATCTGGGACTCCTAGTCCCTCCTTTGTGGGTTTCTCTCCTGTGCGCCTTTCCATTCTCTCCACCAGATGGCGCCAGGGGCTGTTGGATGTGCGGTGTGGCT
>JAUZNJ010039354.1:0-10765 GCA_034780135.1 Jordanella pulchra | reverse complement strand
TGTGTGTGTGTGTGTGTGTGTGTGTGTGTGTATTTATATACACTGAAATGTTTTTTCCTCTACTAGTTTGCATATGATGAGGTTAGTACACTGCAGACTGGGTCACAGTGAAACACAATCAAAGGCACATCCAGCTCACCTGTTCATTGTTAAAAGGGAAGAAATGAGTGGAGCAAAAATATACTTTCAGCAAAAGACAGGGACCCATATTTGACACATTTTGTTGAATTGGTCTTAAAGTGTTGAAAGAAATGTATTATAGCTTGTTCCAAAGAGAGGAGAGGAGGAGGCCACCAGAGATTTACAGAAAACACACAATGAGTGCTCCTCTCATCTCCTCACAGTAGATTTTCATAGAACTGGGGCACAGAGGGGGAAAAGAACTAACCAGAAAAATCGGAAAGATGTGTTGTAGCAAAGGCTTTTACCTCAGATATTTCATGTTTTTGGGGACACGACAATTTTATGTCAGTAAAACTTGTTTTCTTATTACCTTTCATTATATAACAAAATATTGATGCTGTTGGTTTTACCCAAGAAAGGCATGATACCATGTATATTATAATTTTATTATAAACTCTAATCAGAAACCTGCTTCCATCGGGATCTTTCTAATTATTTTCAATTAGCCGTTGTGCCAAGCAACAAGTTGTGTGAAGGGATTAGATTATATCAGTGCCTTCACACTAAGCCTTTACAAAACTTTTAACCATTAGTCCAATTTCTTGAGCAGATAAAGCCATAGTGACCCAATCCTGTAGCCTGAAAGGAACCAGACAACCGCTGCTCTGCATGGTTACATCTGCTGGTCTTGGTGCAGTTTATCATGACTGTGGAGATGTTTGCTTGCCGTTTGAAGGCATGTTAATCCTAAAGTATCAAAATCAATGGGAGATCTGACTTAAGAGCAGCACTTTTAATTAGAAGAAGAAGAAAAAGAGGAAGGACAGAGAATAAATTCAAAGACTGAAAACTATGAAAGTGTCCCCTGAAGCTTTGTGGAGTGATGAACACCATATTTGAACACAGGAGACACACCTTCTTGGTGCTTTGCTTTCTTCTTAGTCAGCCAATACTGGAACAAAAGCAAAATTAGAGAGCCAAATAAGATCTGCATTCACATAACAACTGAAAGCATTGAATATTATTATTACAATGTTGCATGTGCCCTAGTATCATGCAAACCTAGTCCTTTATAATGAGGACCATCCAATCTTGGATCTTCTAGGTCAGAAATTGGTGCTGCTTTACTCCCACTACTTAAATCTCATGGATGTTCGGCACTACAATAGATACCACTGACAACCCTGGGAAATTGTCGTGCTGAGCTAGGTCCCCCAGCGATGGATCATTGGTGTTGCATGACAGCCCCTTCTCCGCTTTTGTTCAGCTGCAGCTCTGTAACTCTGTTGGAGTTTGATGTTTTGCAGAGTTTCTTTCAGACACAGTAATAAAATATTCTCTCCTCAGTGGGCAACTGTTTGTTGTGTTCTTTTAAGGGCTGTTATTTTTAAAGCCAGTACATTAGTATTAACTTCTTTTGTTGACACAGATTTTAAACCAATTTTAAAGGTTGTCAATTTACTTTTCAACGTTTTTTTTCAGATTGTCAATTGATAATCTCAGTTGGAGTTCTTCATTTTGTTTCGCCTGCAGTTGGGACTACTTTAAACTGTATACCAGCATAGCAGAAAGGTCTGGGCCAGATCTGGCCTCAAGCTGATTGATGTCTGCTAACATGGCAACGGGTCTTACAACCAGAACTGGCAATGTCTGGCAATGATGGTTACAGTTATACTATGACAAAACATATTTAGTATCATGTATTGTTAAACTATGAGTAGCTCATAGGTTTATACTGCCATTATGAGGTTGTAAGTGCAATATATGAGCCAACTGTCATTGAGTTAATGTTGCCCATGGCATGTATGTACTTCTTGTAATCCTCAGATTATTTATTGTTACCATTTCTGTACCTTCAGTGGCATTTCACACACTAATTTAGTTTAGCCTTTTAGGCTTAATCAAATCTTCTTCATTGTCTGAAGAGGATTCTGATGAAATAATATGTTTGTAGAACTGTGTTAGTGTTGCAGCATTAATTGTAGAAGTCACAGTCTTTTGAGGTATTTTAGTACTGTATAGATCAGCTGCTTAAGTTTTTTTAAGTGCTTTTAATGGCAGCATTTTCTCTTATAAGTTATCATGAGCAAATCAAAAGGCTAAAGCTAAGTCTGCCTGTGGTTTAGTGGTTTACTTTGACCTGGGTTTGAATTCTGGTTGCATCAGACATAAAAACTCTGCCAATCTGTGAACAAATTATAACGACTCGTCCCTGTGGATAAGAGCAAGACTTTTTGAGTTATTTAAATTACTACATGCCTTTATTTAGGTGGGGAATCAGGCTGTCATTTGATGCCAGTGATGAAACAGTTTGGGCAGCACAGGTCTACCAGTGCATCCACAGTTGGCACATGCGTGGGCCTCCTCTGGCAAACAGATCTGGGTCACCAAGGTCTCTCATTCTTTTAGGTAAAATGGGCCAAATGCAAGTGTATTGTGTGGGGAAAAAATATTCTCACATTTTAGCATATATAACTTTCCTTGGCAAAGCATGAGGCAACCTTTGATGAATTTTTATCTTGATACTTCCTGTTCATGCATGTCCTGCTCTTTCCTGTGTTTCATATGGACCTTGTTAAACCATACTTGGCTCACAGGTTTCTCTCTGTTGTGATTATGAGGTTGCTGGAGTCTGTTTAGATTTAGGCTTTTATAGATTTATTTCCACAAAAACCCAGATTAAGATGCTATTTTTGTGTTCTTGAAGTAAAAATAAACATTTCTTTTTATATTTTTGTGTGTGTGGTTGTGTCTGTTCAAATTCAAATGATTTGTAAGATCTAAACGTTTTTCAGCCTTTCTCCTGGGAAGTAAATAAAACTAGTCCATCAGTGAATGGAAATCCTACTGTGCCCTGCAGTTACTGATGTTTTGTTTTAATTAATCCCGCCTGGATGTATCGTTACTGTTTTGTGCTGAAGGCAGAGTTGAATCCAAAGCCACTGCATGCTTTGTGTTTTCGTTTCCATGCCGGCAGAATGTCTGCATCTCCATTTGTTTTTGTTTTTTTTTAGAACCACCTGAATTTGAAGTTCAGTTCATTTTCATATCTGAAAAAAAAGGCTACCTTGATAGAGTCATCATTTCTGCATCTGTGGCTGAAAAACTTTCCATTTCACTGCTCATGGGAAAAAATCTGTAGTATCTCCCTTCTTTTTAAGTTGCGTCGGACACATGATAATGTTGCTGGCAGTAAATTGGCTGTGATAATGTGGCACAGCAGCATTGTGTTGTTGAGGCGGATGGAAGCAGGTCTTGCACGGTGTTGCCCCCCTGAACAGACCTCATTTTCTTTTATGTTTGCATGTTTACTCTGCTGCTGGGTGAGAAAGCATCAGTCAGGGGAAATAATTTTAAAGGTTTCCCAGTGAAACAGCTTTTTAAACATAGCTTGTTAATCAAATGCTTTCAAAGCTATTTGAAACGCATCACTGCTTGGAGTTATAATTGAAATAAAGAGAAAAAAAATCACAGAGCTCTCCAAAAAAGGAAAAGAAAACAAAGACAAGGACACAAATTCAAGTAGTGAATTTAAAAATGGCAAAGAGGAGGAAAAACAATAAAATCCAAGTCACGAAAAACAGAATTACCCCATGTTGGTGCTGAAGTTTCACATAAAGACTAAAAGTTTATACAAATATAAATGCAGAAAATTGTGAGACTATAAGTTTCAAATTAATCTCATTTTTCCAAGCATGTAATGATGTAAAGCAAGTTTCAACTTATAAATTATTGAATAATAGTTTATAGCATGGTATTTATTCCATCCTATTAATTGATAACATCTGCTTTAGGAATTACTTTCAGATGTTTTCCAGTTAGAGCCGTCCACTAGAGGTGCTGCTGTTAATTCTTAAGCAAAACTTCACTGGTATTTACAAGAGAAGCAATTCCATAGCAAAGGCAAGCTAGAGTGGAAAAAATGAATCAATCCAGAATACAGATACAGGATTATTTACACTGTTTGATGGTGACAAGAATGAAAATTACACTTTATGCACATCTGTTTAAAAAAGAGTCAGTAAAATCCTTAAATTATCATCCCTATAGCCATCCATTAAGCCGTGGCTGCATGCAGAAGTAGATGCTGCATGGTAAACTACTTCTCTGCTGTACTCGAAAGGTAAGGATGTCGTAAAAAGTGAAGGACATTAAGCAAAATGTTTGTAACATGATAAAAAAAATACTTGCTTAAGCAAATTAAATTAAATTAAATTGGGAAAGCTTTTGTTTGTTAATATTTTTTATCTTATAAATCCAGTTTCAACAGTCAGGGGTGACTGCAGTTGCAGTTTGCCCTGCAATCGAAGGGTTTGCAGCTCAAGACCTGGCTTCCAGTGTCATTGTGTCCTTGGGCAAGTAACTTCACCTTCTTTGCTTATTATCATGTCATGTCTGCACAGACTACAGTTGTATTAAGCCAAAACAGCCAGAATGGGTACAGTAGCCAGAAGCTTTCCCTTCTCATTTGTCTGAAAAGATGCTGAAAATGAAAGCATTCTATGCATTTTCGCCACAGATAGGATGAAATTTCAATATTTGTGTTTGATGTTTTATAAAACATTTTTCAAATAACCTGTTTTTCATTGCATTTGAGGTTTGTACAAAAAGTAAAAAGAATTAATATATTCAGTATTTTTAAACCATAGTCAGGGCTTGAACCGCCAACCCTTCGATTGCAGAGCAAACTCCTGCAGTCGCCCCTGACTGTCGAACTGAGTATTTGCTAGGTGGGCTTTGATTGGATGAAACAGGCCAATCTGTGATTGGCTGGTTGTACTTAACCTGATGCCACAAATTTCACACAAAATTTTAGGTTGAGAGCGAGCAGAGTGAGCCGAGCGAACGAGAGGAAAAATAGACCTGAACGTGCAGAAATACCGCTGAGTGCGAGCAGAGTGGGCTGAGCGTGCAGTTTCTCAGAGTGGAGCGTGTGCGAGATCCGTATGCCCAAAATGGATCTCTACACATTCAGCCTGGAGCCATAGAGAACCACCAACTTGGTTACCAATGATAGAGATATTCCCAGCACACACACTACGTTGTATTGATGTTGGTTCTTGGCTGGCTATGGGTTTTAATGTTGGATCAATGTTGGACAATTAAAAGCCAACTTGATGCATAGTCAAAAGTTAATGTCAAATAAACATGGTTTTTATCATCAATCTGACATTATTTATAGGTTTCAAGTTGTGTTTGCTAGTAACCAATGTCCAATGTCTCCTCAAGGTTAAGTGCTAGTGTTCAATTGAGAAAAGATTCAGCGTAAATCCAACTTTTATTTTCACCTTATAATCCAATTTGATGAGTTGATCCAACGTCGGGGTACAATGCATCAACTTCAAGTGCCTGCTGGATTGTCTGGGGTTTCAATATGATGATAAAAAGGCATTCAATCATAGCAACCCCATAGTATCTAAAACCATTAAAAATTCATTAAATCCTAACCACTCCTTATGCCCCTGAGGGAGCCGCTTAAGTAAACTTGGCCCAAAGAAGCTGAGAAATTAGTTACTTATTTATATTGTACTTTGCTATAGCTATGCTAAGCAATAATCTTTTAAAACTGCAAAAACAGTTTACCTCCTCTTAAATCTTGACCTATATTAGTTATGTGCAGAGCAGCCAAGTTGGATGTTTGGTATAACCCCTTGATAAACTTTACAAATTATCTTTGCCAGTTACCTGTTTGTTTGTCATCATTGGAGGTGATCTCCATACAGAGGGATTCTCTACAGCAGTGTGTGACCAACCTGCTGACAAGCATAAAGGAGGACACGGTATGCTGACTATTGGTCTGTTTACTGCTGGTCCCTACTCAGCATGGCTCTACTCAGTATGGCTCTACTCAGTATGGCTCTTTTCAATTTGTAAGTTACAAGGCACCTTGCACTTTGTACCATGTATAGTTTGTACTGATTGACTGACGTAATGTTTTAGTTCAGTCTACTAAAAGGAAGCAATCCTACTATACACCTATATTGAATAGTAGATTGTATACTATGCTATACTATAATACACTATATTACTGATCTCCGTATTTGTTTTCATGGTAAAAAAAATGCTGCTTTAGTGTTCAAGAGCCTGAGACCTGCCATGAAGCTATAGCTTGGAGCTTTGTGGCCTTAAAAGGAGTTGACCTGTCAGGTGAAGATGAATGCTTATGGTCAGGTCTGTGTTTAGAAAGCTGCTGCGACTCAGCGTGGCAACTTCAAAACAAAAGCATGACCCAGCATCATTTCTCAGCTGGAGGGTCACCAGCTCTGTGAGCAGCTACCTTTCAGATGTTCGAATGTATTTGCAGTGTCACTTGCTGCTCTTGTGATTATCAGTTATGTGAAAGGTTTTCTTTTTCTTTGTTTTCATCTAAATAGTAAAACTCAGATCTTGAAGGACTGATGTCCTGTAAGATTCAGTGTCACTTGCTCTACACACCTGGTTAAACTACCTCATTGGCATACAGTCAAGTTATGCATTGCTCTGCTAATAAGCTTATAATGTGGTCAGATGTGCTGAATTTGCTGTTTCAAAGTTAAGATATTTTCCAGGTCTATATCTCTTCGTCTCATACACCTGTACAAGTTAATTTTGTAGATTAAACTATCTAAGTAATATTTCTCCTATTTATATCAAATACATTTATAAAACACAAGAAGCTTAAGATTTCTTGTTTAAAGTGACTTTTATATCATATCACCATAACAACAAATTTCTGATTACTTTGTCCTGAGACTGTATTATTTACTGTTCATCTTTACGGGGATAGCTTTGTTTGTTATAGTATGGTCATTTGGGTTAATAATAACAATTCTGACAGGAAAAAAAATCTGATTCTCATTAAACAGCAGCCAACAATATCTTTGTGTGAACCACAGTGAAATTATCACAAAAGTAAAGTCAAGCTAAATACAGCTAAAGGTGAAATCCACCGCTGATGAGACCCAAAGCTAGTTTAGCTTTATTTATATAGAGCCAATTCACAACACATGTGATCTTAAGGTCCCTTGCAGATATAATTTCATCAAATTGCAAATTGGTAAAAAGTATATATCTAAGGAAAACCAGAATAATTGACTTGTAGAACATAGTCCTCCTGGATTAGCTTATAGCGATGATTTTTGTTTGCATTTTGTCGTTGACTCTACACCAATCGCTCACACCAAGCATGCATGAAAACTCCCTTTTAACAGGAAGAAACTTCCAGCAGAAGTGTTAGGATCAGGGTCAGTGTAAGCAGCCTTCCTCCAAGGCCGACTGGTTGATTAAAGAGAGAGTAGCAGACAAAGGAAGCAGGCATATTAAAGGTAACAGCAAACTAGCGCCACAGTTGGCTATATGTAGCAAATAAACAGTTAAGCAGAAAAGCTGAGTCAGTTGTCACGGGATATAAGAGAACACATACAGTTAGTCACAGTAAAAGCTAAGCCTTAGCTAGTCTTGGAAAACAGCAGGACTATGGTAAATAAAAGGCCAAACTCTATCACATATAATCAAAAGTGTCAGTGCAGCCAACCTGATATTTCTCTCCAGGATGGTCACAGCCAAACAAAGAATATAAAGTTATGGGTTGAACTAACAAATACTGCAGGACGGGAGAAAATAGAATGAAACAAAAATGATGAAAAGTGGTCACTATGTCTTCCAGGAGCCTAAACTTAAAGCATGAGTTTGCCAAAACTATTTTCAAATTTAAACACGGGGTGTGCGATCTAAAGCAACAAAGTTAGTTGCAAAAGAAATGCACAGCTTAAAAAGCTGCATCTGTCCTGCACTGTTCCTCATAAGCATCTTAGTTGTTGCACATTTGTTTTTTGTTTTTTTAGATGTGGTCGCCCTAAGTCTTAGCCATATACAGTATCACTGATCAATGTGTTGTCATGTGTTGTGAATTGGTGCTATATAAAAAAAATTGGTTGAATTGAATTACCAAACTACTGTACGTAGCAAAAGTTCTTCTCTGCCCAGAAAACCATTGCTAAGCCCATTGCTGCGGAGTCCACATTGCAGCAACTGGTGTAAATTTTATAAATATATGCGTAAGCTATGCCATTTACAGTGTCACTCACTTTTTGAGTCAAGCACACTGCAGAGGTTTGCTTCTGCTTTGCACTCGGGGTCCTTTTTTCCTCTGGAAATCGATTTCCAAACAGGACTCGCCTTATTCCTTTGATTCTTAGCTTCATTGGTGTGATTCTATGTTTCAAACCTTATCTTTTTTTAATCAGTAGTACTAAAAAGAAACTTTCCCTACTGTTTTTTTCTGCTTACTTTTTCATCAATCTGAAATTTGGCCATAAGTGATGTTTCTGTTGAGATCCTGAGTTTCTTATTCCCATCAAGGACAAAATGTGGGAGACAGATTTATTCAGACAGGGAGGGAGAAAAAATGGAGTGAAAGCCCTCAGCTGTGGTCCCAGGGTATCTAACAACTTCTGCTGAGTTGCATCACAATGTTAGAATAAGCTCCTGTAGGCTTCTAAGAGAAACACCTCTTTTCTATATCACCTCTTCATCTGTCTTTGTGATTTGGCAAGAGAGCAGCATCTTTCCTTACTCATTTTTATTTCTCCACATTATCCTTGTTTTAATACGTGTTTTTATTCTACCATGTTTTGATATTTCACTTTTATGTTACAGACCTTATTTCTTTGCACAATTTTACACCACATGTTCAAAGAGATGTTGTAATCTTGACCTTGTACAAATCTCAAGAGGAGAGCATGTCAGCAACTAGGAATGAAGGTGTTGCATGACTTGCATGTAGAATTATTATGGGGATATTATATTAAATAAATAACTACACAAATTTTTACAGCAATCACTGAACTATATTGAAGAAAGATTAACTTATATATCATGATTTAATATCATCTTTGTAGGGGAATAAATAAATGACTAATAGAAAGAATAATGATTAACCATAATCAAACTGTGAAAAGATGCTTAAACAATATAGTGCAAAAGAATAAAATATCATGTACAGCCTTCAAGAGACAAAAATTTGGAAAAAAAACATAAAAATCCCTAAAAGACACATAACTAGACTCTTGAGCAGATACAGTACAGCGATATAAGCACTATATAAATAGAAGGAAATGTAAATGAGTATTTAGTAACAAGTAATGCAGATGATGAGGTCTCTTCCCATGATTGCCTGGTCATTGACTTCTTAAGCTGTAAGAGCAGCTGCAAAACCTTGAGATCTTTGAGAAAAACTAATTTTCAAGACAAAGTCCATAACAGAACCTCTGGGAGAACCTTCGCTGCATTCCTTCTCCAGATCTTAAAGCTAAAATCCAGTTTTCTCAAGATTTTGAATTTTTTAATTTTGAGACGCTTCCAATGTTGCCTATATCTGGCCATTCTTTATACATTTCTGTGATTGGTTTTACCATTACTGTGACATCATCCAGGAAGTCTGACATAAGTACCTTACCGCTTTGGGTTATAAACAGGCTCCGTTTCTCACATGACTATGTAGTGAGCTGGAGCGAGTCTGGATACAGACAATCTTTCTAACAATTTCAACACTTTCCTTTCTATTACTGAATTACTTTGATGGTGTGATGCCACCAAACCTTTCTTTCTCTTCCCCATTTCCTCTGGCACTCCAAGACAATCGAGAGAAATCCCGCATCTCATGCAGCCACTGCAGCACTAAACTATCCACACTCTCAATGTAATTCATTGTTACCGACTCCATCTGTCAATTAAAACCCGAGACCATGTCCAGGTATTTTTTGCAAATATGCCTGGATGTTACACTCTATAGTAAGAGTTGGTCTTTAATATCTTATGTGAGGTTTTTTGTTTGGGATTGGTCTTTCTGTTAGTAAAAAAGTAGAAGCGATTATGTTTCCTTTAACAATCTCTTGTTTCCTCTAGGCTTATGATTTGGATTATTTCTTGTTCTCCATTTATAATCCTGTTCTGTTTAATTGCTGTGTAAATTCACTGTCTTTTATCAGTTAGCAGTCAATCATTTTTCTATAGGCTGACTAAATGAAACCAAGCAGTGGATTTTATGGGATGTCTTCTGAGAGGGAAGCAGGATTACAGCACATCAAAACGGACAGAAAAAAACGGTAGAGATGTTTTTTCATCTGTGCAGCTATAAAGTTGATGCTGCGAATCCCAAATTAATCCAGATCAACACTCTCTTTCAGAGTACTGTCATACTGTAGGTTTAGGATTACTCGTCTCCTGCTGCTCGGTTTGTGTATCTGTGATTATTTTCATTTATACCTTTATTAGAATTAAATGTGCTTGTTGTTGATAAAACAGAGATCCAGTCTCTCTTATTTTCATTCAGCTTGTCAAGAGGTTGAAACAAAAGGGCGTTTAAAGCTTAAGACTTTAAGACTGTCCGCCTTCACAAATTATGTGCTCAGTCTTGCTTCAACATTTGTTCATCAAATAAATTCAGTGGTCATTATCAAGTAATACCTACATTTTTTTTCTTTACTAAATGTTTTTCTCTGCATTAATTTATCATATTTTTACGGAATTATTTCCCCAAGAAATGAAATTAAAAACATCTTTTGACTTGTACCTTTTCTTGCTCTTTAACAGGGCTGCAGAAAATTAGAACAGCTCCACATTTTACCCTCAAAATATTTAGTTAAACCTGTAAAGGGGATTA
>JAUZNJ010039352.1:0-10765 GCA_034780135.1 Jordanella pulchra | reverse complement strand
TCAGTTTATTTTTCAGAGACTCTGGTCCAAAGATAATAACTTCTGTTTTGTCTCCATAAAATCCATTGCTATGTTGTGTTGTATCAAGAAAATCCTTCAGAGTGTTTTCAGAAATACCTGATGCATTATGTTACAACATTACAATTACAATTGATGCAATGTTGTTCTTCCTGGAGGTTTGATGTCTTAACTTCCAGGGATTGAATTTTGACCTAATTTTCATCCTCAAGTCTGAACCAGGTTGTGTTTCCTTGTAATCTATTTCATGCTTCTGCAGTTACACTGGGCCACCCCTAGGGGGCTCTCCCCCCCACTTTGGGACCAACTATTTTAAAGGGATTTATGATTAGTTGTGCTAAACCTTTTCAGTTTGAACTGGAACGTGTTCAAATTAATGACAATGCAGAACCAACAAGAGATCATGAATAATACGAGGACGAAAGCGAGGAAGAAGAAGCTGCGTTTTGTGCGGCTGCTGCTAGCAGATGCTAACCCAGATGTCAAGCTAAGTTATAACGAGCCTCAATTTATAAATGAGGCTGGTTCAATATTTAAAATACTGGTTTATAATTCCTTTAAAATAATACTAAAACATGTATAATATTTCTTACACTTATGATTATGGAACATTTTCTGATCTGTCAGCTAAAATCCAAATCAAATACACTGTAAGCTGAGATGGTTGTAAAAAATACAGATAAAAAAGAAATAAAACTAAAGGCTTTTATGATATTTACAAGATACTGTATTCTGTAGATAAGTTTGTTCAGCATGTCTGAAATTGATAACATCTTTAAGGAGAATTGTGCAGTTTTTTATTTATGACATTTTTACAAAAACGCTATACTCAGGTTTACCTACACACAATGTATGTTTTGTCTTTACTTTTTTAACACTGCCTTCTTTCTTTCACCACTTACTGTCATTCTGGCTCCTCTGTAGCTTTTTTTGTTCAGTCTGTTTCACGCTTTGCTTCCTGCAGACTGTTTTCTTTGGCTGAGTTTAATATTACAACAAAGATTCCAGATAGTATCCATCACAACCGTCATTATACAAAAACTACATCAGGTTCCAGGCACTGCTTATCTCAGCCTCCCCTTCCTGCTGCTTTAGACTGGCACCTGACAAGTCTACCTTTCTTCCAGCAGAGCAGGAAGAGGAACTTCTCAAATCTTTACAAATGTGCCAAAAAGAACAGCTTTAACATTATGGCAGGAAGTTTAATCTGTCATGGCTCTGATCATTTGTAATGGACATGTATTACAGTGTTATGTTAAGCTAAATTAGTGGTTTGGATTCAACTTTAATATCTTTATATCAGAAACTAACTGGCAAAGACACGTGTATCTGAAACTTTATAATCTAATTCTCAGACAGCTTTCATAGACTAGTTTTAAAATGCAACATTTCAAACCTTTGCTTTAAAAATAGGTTGGATTCGACCTTTGGCTTGTTTTAGATTATCCTGTTCAAAGTCTGGACCTAAACCCAGTTTAAATGCTTTGGCTTGACCCTAAATTATCTCACAGATACTTGAAGGGAGCTTTCTTGCTTTCAAAGATTCCCTGTTTCTGCTGCTTTTCAGAGAAATGACTGAGAATAAAGCCTTTGAGCAGGGCTGTTATCAGGCAATAGTATAGACCAGACTCTGTGATGGTATGAGAGTTCTTCATCACCCAACACATGGCTACTTTCCTCATGCGGTAAAGCATTATTGATGCTGTGTGGTGTATCAGAATTTAGGGAAGACTTATAATACCATCAGGGCAACATCTTTGCCTGGGAGGTCTGTGGTTCCTACTGCAGGACAATGCCAGACCTCACGATGGAGAGCCGGTTCTGCTCTTCCTTCAGAATGAGCTGCCTTTTACTAAAATAAAGTACAACTGGTCTGAGAATCCTCCCCCAAAAAAAAGCTAGGATAGGGATGAAAAGATGGTTGTTTTAGCACAAAGAGAAATCTTCCTACTTTTTCAGTGCATGACACAACATGAACATGTGAACATATAACCTACAAAATATAGTTGGCAAGTGAACAAACTGCATATTGATAATTTCCATGATACTATATTGGAGTTTAGGAAGCAAATCCGACACCTTTGCAGGTTCATCTTCATCTAGTTTGACTAAATCCCATTAATTAAATACACTGTCTGATTTAAAGGATAGATGAAGTCTGAAATGGAAAACCTGTTTTAAGTATGAAAATGATGCAAGACGGTACAGTTGATAATATACTGTCTGTCTGGATGTGGAAGATGGATGGATGGATGGATGGATGGATGGATGGATGGATGGATGGATGGATGGATGGATGGATGGATGGATGGATGGTTAATGGATGGATGGACGGTTGGACGGATGGATGGATGGATGGTTGGACGGATGGATGGATGGATGGATGGTTGATTAGATCTTAGGTCATGTAAATGATTGAACAGACGTTTCCTTCCTTTCCTTCCTTCCTTCCCTCCTTTTCCCCATTTTCTTCCATCTTTCTTTTTACATGTTTTCTTAAAATATTTTAGTTGTTTTTCCACAAACCAAATGATCAGTGGGGTCAGAGGTCATTTGCGACTCACCGAGAGCTCAGAGGAGGTCAGCGGGGCTCCATCAAGCCTCAACTGCAAAGAAACAGAGAAATGAGCCTTAATGGAGGAAGTGGAAGAAGATGAATCCGTCCAATCAGACTGTGACCAAAGCAGCGTCTCACTCTGAGGCCGGCCGCCTTCGGGGACAGATGGCGAACGGTGTTGGTACGGTGGCTCCTCTGGAAGCACAGCGGGTTTCCTTCCAGGTTCAGCTAGAAAACAAAAGAAAAAACATCACAGTTTGTCCCGAACTGATCCGAGACGAAGAGAGGAACTGAATCCAGTCTGTCAGCGTTTCAGGGGGAGCTGTGCCTCCTTACGGTGCAGAGGCAGTGCAGCAGGGACAGAGGAGCCAGCTGGGAGTGCTCCAGTAGCAGGTTGTAGGCCAGGTCTAAATGCTGCAGTGAAGACAACTGCTCCACACCTGGACCAAGGCAAAAGAAAAAAAACATTTTACCGTTGTCACGTATGACATCACCGCCTCTGTGACCTTAATCGACCTCTCAGACTGTCCGAAGAAGGGACGTTTCAGGGGCTTTGATCACAGACCCTGCGGCTAACGCCTTACCGTTAATGGTTTCCAGTTGGTTGTTCCTGAGCACCAGCGTGTGCAGCTTGGCTCTGGCGCTGGAGCTGAGCGCTGGCGCCCTCTGCAGGCAGTTGTAGCCTAAATTTAAACGTTCCAGCTCAGTCAGAGGCTGCAGGAACACAGAGATAGAGGAAGAAACGAATGACAAGGAAAGGGGGGAAATATCTGAAAGAATTCGATTTAGAAAAAAAGATCCACCTTTAGAAATTCCTCACAATCCTGAATCTTGTTGTGACTCAGGTCCAAAGATTTCAGGACGTTTAGCAAACCCTACGAGAGGAAGAGAGGATGATGGAAGCTGGAACGGCAGCAGAAACACAAGGGAGGGGGGGGGTCTCACCAGCGACTGGTCAAGGCAGACGATAGAGTTGTAGCTGAAGTTCAGGGTGTGGAGCTCCAGCCAAGGCAGAGCGGAGCTCAGGTCGCCTCCACACAGAGAGAGCAGCTCCTAAAAGACGACAACAAATATAGATGTATGGATCTAGATCTACAGTGGAGCATTTAGTCAGATACTGACTTCATAAGTCGTCCTAGAAAGAAGAGAGGTCGGGGATTTTCATCATCAGCTATGAGGGATGAGAGGAGAAAAAAATCCAGGACATTATGGAGTGAGTTTTGATCCACTATTTTTGCAAGAGAAGAACACAGATTTAAAAGGAAATCTGAAAAAACAAACACATAAAAACATGTTTTATGATTGCAAAAAAAAAAATTAAAAAGGTGTTTTGTGATTGCAAATGTGAAAAAAAAAAATCATTTTTTTTTTTATTTTTATGAAAATTTCAACAAACAAAAGTTTTGCAAATGTAAATAAAAATGTTTCGTAAATAGAAATTTAAAAGAAATATTTTGTCAATGGAAATTTGAAAAAAATAGAAAGTAGGAAACGGAAATCTGATAAATAAAAAAAAAAAAATCTTTTATAAATGGAAATTTGAACAAAAACGACGTTGAAAATGGAAAAAAAAAACATGTTTTGTAAGTTAAATGAAAAGATGTTTGGGTTTTGTAAATTGAAATAAAAAAAAAAAGTTTTGCAAATAGAAATCATTAAAATAAATATTAATTTAGAAATTTGAAACAACAAACAAAAACAGAAACATCTTATGCATGTTTTTCTTTAACCTAACAATTATTTTGCACCATAACATACAAAAGAAATCTTTATAAATCATTTTTTTCTTTAAAAAAGGTGCTTATTTTTATGAAATTAGCAGGTAAATGAGACACTTTGCCAATGAAGTAAGATAATTTACACTTAAAATAAGAAAGAAAAAAGGGAAAAATACAAATTCCGTTGGCAAACAATCTTATTTTCCTGCTCAGATTAAACACACTTTTTTTTTTACATTCTATTTTTTGTTTTTTACTTATTTTAGATTATTTTTTTTAGTGTAGAAATCCTAAAATCTCATTTCCTGGATTTTTATTTTCTCCTTTTGTCCCTCACAGCTAAAGTAAACCTCAGACGAATATTACAGAAGGACAACATTTTCCAATCAGAGTTTTGCTGTAGATCCATTCTAACTGATCCAGCTCTACGTTTACCTCCAAGGAGCCGAGGCTCTTTGAACAGGTGAAAACCTCCAGCTGGGAGTAAACCCCTCGGAGTCCCTCCAGGAGGTGAGGAGGGATTCTCTTTACCTGGAGAACAAAACGAAACCAACACACAAACTACATTAGAACAACTTTAAGGACGTTTTTGGGTGTTTTTTTTTTTTCCTTGTTTTTTAAGAGGGAACATTTTTGTATTTTGTCAACACCTGATAAAAAAAAAAAAATTTACATTGAAACTAATACATTTAATTTTGAAGTGACTTTGAGTCATTTAATCAACAAGGCAAAAAGTATGTATGCAGAAGCTCTAAAGCATGGAGGTGGCAGCGTCATGATACGGCACCAAACAGGAGCCAAAGGAGAACAAAAAACTCCCCAAATCCTTTTGAAGCATTTAGAAACCGACGCCGAAACTTTAGAGGAATAAATGATGAACGATCATGAATGTGTGAAAAATTAAATATTATTTTTTTTTAAAAAAAGCTCAAATTTTACCTCTAAACACCTGAGAGACTTGAAAGGAAAGATTTTCACTGCCGACTCCAGTCTGACTCCTGGTGGATGAATGAGCTGCAGTGAGAAAAATTAAAAATGAGCAGCTGCAGATGTAAATGTTGTTCAGATGTAAATGTTTAGCTAGAAGAGGAACAGAGATGCAACAAATATTAACGTCACTTTTTTTCCCCCCTCACTTAACTTGCAAAGAAAAGAAAAAAGGGAGAAACTATGTCTGAACACAAGGGGGCAGTGTGGCGCTGAGTGGCCCATGTTCATTGATTTTTCAGGTGGTTTTAAAAAAGATAAAGTCCTTATTCTAACAGCTGCACAGATTAGAATCATAAAAATGAATTAATGTAAAAAAAACAATTTCTTTATTTAAGTAATAAAAGATAGAACAAATAAACCGTTTTCACGACCAAGAAGTATGTAAACATCCTATTAAACATTCAAAGTAATATTTAAAATGAGGAATTAAACTATTAAATACCGCTTCAAAAAAATGATTGCTTTAAAATAGAGCTTATTACTTTACATTTATCAATAAATAGAAGGTAAAGACTTTGCTGGTCTGTTAGCATTTCTAGTCTTTGGTTTCGAAATGCAAATGGAAACAAACGTTCAGACTTTTCAACTAATGATGATTAGGTTTCAATATTAAAAACTGTGCTTCCCAAATGTAAAGTGCTAGAAATAGAATAGCTGATTCATAAGCTCTGCAGTTACGCTGCTGAAGGACGATGCAGGAAAGTCTGGAACTAGTTTTCAAAGCAGCAACAACAGAAAAACCCTAAAATATAAATATCTCAACTTATTAACTAAGGTTTCTCTGCTGTGATTCTCTTTCTGTTTTTGTTCTTAGTTTATGTTTTTTTTTCACTTAATGTTTTGTACCTTGTTTGAAACAAAACAAAAAACAATCAATAAACAGATTTTGAGCAACAGAAAGTTGCTTCTTTCTCCTGCCGAATATTTTTTTTTTTACGTATAAAGCTGCGATTTATCTCCCGTTTTTTCCGACAATCGAAACGTGCCCTTTTCGTTCCGATTTTTGAAGAATTTACAAAAAGAAATCGTTTATACCTGAAACAAAACAGGAAGTAAATCATTATAACATAAAAAAAAAGAAGAAGTAGTCACAAATTTCATGAACAGACAGGATTTATTTCCCTGTTTTAACAACAAACTCCTGTGTTTTTTTTTTAAAGGCCCCACCTTGAGAGACAGCGTCTTCTGCAGCACGTCGAACAGGAACTGCAGCTGCAGCAGAGAGGAAGTGTCGGCCGGGTGGGAGGGCAGCGCCAGGAAGCCATGCTGCTGGCTCCTGGACAGCAGGTGCTGCTCGAAGAGCCGAGTGAGCTGCTGCAGGCAGCGGGCCGGGAGAGTCAGCGTGCTGCTGCCATCCAGCACCATGTCACCTGTAGGGAGCAAAAACTGCTCAGAACACATCAGAGTCTCTTTCCTAAAAGTCTGTTGAGCTTCTTTCCATCCCTATAGAAGGTACTCCTCACCCTGGGCTTCTTTCTTGCTTACTTTCTAATAGAAAGTATGACTAAAAGTGGAATTCTTTGTCCAGTTGACTGTCTTTGCTGCTCTCATAGAAAGTACACCTGACCAAGTGTTGTATTTTCTTGTTTTTTGTTAAACATAACAGGTCAAAAAACAAAGGAATAAATTACAAATAAAAGAACTGATAAAAAAAAGGACAAAACTGCATCTTAAGATAATATTAATATTCCTAATATTCTTTTATTCTCTCCTAGATATTTTGGGGAGAAGTGTGAAAAAAAGGAAGACAGAAATATTAGTACAAAAATATAATAAATTACAATTTAAACAATACATAAATATATATATATTTATTTTTCTTTGTTTTTTTTTTTCACTTTTTCCTCTTTGGCATCAATTCACCACATTTAAAATACCGTTTAGAATTAGAAAATATATATTTCTAATGTATTTAAATAGATTTTTATCTATTGCTGATTGTTCCATGGATGCACAGATTTTTTTTCTCTGTTTTTCTCAGTTTTGTTTTCTCAAGTTGTTCATGTTTCCTTGGAGTGGAATGATTTTTTTTTTTTTTTTTCAATTATTGTTGCAAAGAAAATGTTTAATAAATTTAAATGAAACAAATACAAGCAAGAAATAAAACTTTTTAAAACAACTTCTTACAAAAAATAAGGTTTTGCATTGTTATTAAATTTCTCTGTTTTTAGTTTCCAACAATAACGACACAAAATTCACTCCATAGCCTGAAGACAACCTGATCTGTAAAAAGTAAGATGAAAACAATGCAATATGTAAAACTCAATCTGATAAAACAGAAAAAATACATATAAAAACATAAAATCTGTTGAAAAATATATAAAAAGAAAAGAAAAATAGTGGAACAAATTTCTCTCCATATCCATGGAGCCCCTGCTGCTTAATTTCCCTGTTTTTGCCCCTCATGCAATGTTTCCATGGCAACAAATGGACGCAATCAGATTGGTCTCGTCCGACCGAGTTCATTAAAACGATACTCTAATCCTTAAATGACAAATTATAAAAACGGAATTAATGTTCAAATCATCTTACTAGTTTAAATAACCTCACAGGTGAAATTATTTCATATCTTCTTTTTAAAATCCTGTCAAACAATCATATGACAACGTACCATTATTGCGTAGAAGTGTTGCCAAGCTGTGCACCAGGGAGGACTGACCTGGGTGAGCCACAGCCATCCTGAAAAACACATTCAAACCAAAACATCAGGACTACAATTCCCAGAACCCGAACAAACCTGCTCTTTATTTCTCTCCACAGAGCCGCTTATCGATTGCAAACAATGCAATGCAGTTAATAGACATGCTAGAAAAGCTAGCTCTATTTTTCTTTAGCTTTAAATTCTCTACTTTGAATAAATCTGACATTTCCAGTCCAGCTAACACTGTTAGCTTCATAACTCTATATGTCCCCGGAAGATAAGCTAAACAGCTTACCTGCGCAGTGACAGCTGGGAAATAAAAAGCTTACATCCGGGTCTCACGCTGTATAGTTAATGCTAATTCATCTTATTTCACGTGAACGCCATAAAGCGCCACGAAGTAAATTTTATTTTCCCCGTTTCACAAACCAGAGCTGAGTGATGTTGACATTTTGTTTTCCCGTCACATGACGCGGAGTCTGCCGCAGCTTCTACGGTGGCCCCGATAGAACAAAACTCTCCTGGTGTTTGTGTTGATTTATTTAGCGAATGGAAAATTAGAATCTTTAAAGCAAATAAATGATGGGAGGAAATGAATATTTTATATTAACTAAGGTATAATAATTACTTTAATACTAATTCATATCAAATGGGTCTAGAAGGTAAAAACTTTATGAATTAATTAATTGAGAGAATGTATTTCAGGTGATTTCCACCATCAACTGTTATATCTTAAACAATATGTACGAAACAAAAAAGAACAGCATTTACAACTATGAGTTACTACAACATTTAATTTCCCTTTGGGATAAATAAATTATTTTTGAATTAAAATGAATATTCATTAGTATAAACTCAACCCTGCATTACATGTCATTCTTATAGTTCAGCATAAATGAAGTTGACAAAACAAACAATATTTCCAGTGGAATAAACTTAAAGGCATTTATATCTTCAGATATGAATTAATGTAAAGTGTCTGAAAAGGGATTTGAAGAAGTAAAACTCCTTTACATCTTATTGCCCAAAAAGATATGAATAACGGTAACTATTAATTGCAAAAAATAGGTAGACGTTTTTAACTGATTTGCACTCAGCTTGTCTGCACTGATGCATCGCTATTCAGGTGAGCTCATTAAAACGAAGACTGAGGTCTGAGTTCAAACTAGGTTTTTAATGGGGATCAAAAGACTTAACAAAAGACTCCAAAAAAAAAAAAAACAACAACAACAAAAAATGACTCCAGAGGATTCAGGGTCAGTTTAACACGGTTAAAGTCCCATTAACATGTTTCAATTTCCAGTTTTCCAAAGTCAAATGATTGATCAACCCTCTCAGTTCAGTGAAATTCACTTCAAAATTAAATGTATTAGTTTCAATGTAAATTTCACTAAATTGAAACTGAATCTGATGGTTTGAA
Source organism: Jordanella pulchra (assembly GCA_034780135.1). Lineage (NCBI taxonomy): Eukaryota > Metazoa > Chordata > Actinopteri > Cyprinodontiformes > Cyprinodontidae > Jordanella > Jordanella pulchra. The sequence goes on along the minus strand of JAUZNJ010039352.1, from coordinate 1,421 downwards.
ACTGAACTAATATGCCCTTAATCTGTATTTTATTGCATACCGTACAGTACAAGAGTTTAATTTCAGTTCTAAAATTTAGCTTTTGGTTCCCTAAATCTGGGTTCTTGAAAAAGAACAGAGCAGTCAAACACAGATTTTTATCATGTCAAATAAAAGGCAGGTTCATATTAAATGTATTAAATGCATTATGACTTCTGGTTATACAAATGTTACTGCATGTTGCTGTCTATATATGGAGTGAACTTTGGAGTGAATTTTGTTCCATTATTGTTAGTAACTGTTTGCAAGTAAGGAGCATGTTTTGTAAATAGAAATTTAAAAAATGACAATCCAGAAAAGAAATTTTGAAAAACTTCCTAATCAAACAAAGGTTTTGAGAGAAACTTTGGCGTTTTCTCAGATTTTTTTACAGTAGGCTATTTCTCATATTTTATTATTATTATTTTTTTTCAGGTGTATTCTTTAACAGAATTTTTAACAGATGATATATTATCATATTACTTTTTGTTTTTCAAATATCTCTTTTTCAGACTACTTATGAACTGCATTCTCTTCCACAATTGCTTGTTACAGATCAAATTATCTTCACTTCCTTGGAGTAGAATTTTATGCTATGATTGTTGCAAGGAGGGAAATCATTTTGTTGTTGAAAATACAAAACAAAAAAAATTAAAATGGGTCTTAAATAAAATAGGTTTTCAGACTAGGTTTCAATTTGTTATCTTTTTTGTATATTTTTTTTTTTTTCAATTTTGAATTCTTATATTTCTTTTTTCAGATTGAGTATTAGCTACATTGTTTTGTTGGTCAGGAGTGAGTGTTTTATTGGGCTTGTAGTGAAGAAAATGGGATCCGTAAAAAGCAATTCGAAAAGAATGCAGTTTGTAAAACTCCACCTGAAAAACAGAAACTTTAAAAAGTAACATAAAAACATAGAATTATAAAGATAAGAATCACAGAAAACACCAAAGTCATCCTCAAAACATTTTTTGAATAATATATTTGTAAAAGTTTCTTTTTCTGATTCCCTTTTTTAAAATTTTTATTTACAAAATACATTCTTAAGTAATAATAGTGAAACAAAATTGACTCCACACAGACTGTAGCATTAAAGAGTTATTGTGGAGTTTTCTAATGATACTGCCACCTGTGGCCAAAACACAGAACTGCACTCTTCTGCTTGTTCTCCTAGCTAGCGCTGGTACTTGACAAGTTTTTGTTCTTTTTTTTGTTTTTTATATGTGAAATTTCAGTTGGTGTCTGAGTTGAGCTGGATGCCAGTTCTTCTGAATATCCTTGAAATCCATCTTGAATATAAGGCTTTGACTTTTTGCTAGATCGGACGCATTTAACATGGATACGCTTGACATAACATCCGCCGAAAAGTGTAGGAACTTTTTTTTTTTTTTTTTTTTTTTGTG
>JAUZNJ010039351.1:0-35021 GCA_034780135.1 Jordanella pulchra | reverse complement strand
GGATGTTTCGGGTCGGAAAAGGAAGCGCAATTCTTACGGTTTAATATGCAAAAAAAATTATTGCTCTACCTTACGTGTTTCGAATTCTACCGGCATTTAAAAACATGTAAGCATTTGGGAGCGCGGGCGCTCCCATCGTCCGTAAAGGGTTAAAGAGTATTGGTCCTAGCACTGATCCTTGTGGTTGTCCACAGGTAACCCTTGAGCTTGCGGAAGATTTATCACTATCTGTCATGATCTGTAGTTTTGTGTTCCTTTTTTGAGCTTCTGTTGTCTCTGTGTTTCCATGATTTCCTCCCTGTGTATTTAAACCCACCTGTGTCTTCTGTTCTTTGTCGGGTCCGTGTCAGGAGTTGCCTGAGTGTCTGAAATAGTCTGAGTTTGTCTGTGCTCGCTGCCTCTCATATGTCCAGTTGCTACCGGCGTTAAACCCTGGAATTCCGTTTAAGCCGTGCTGCCTGGTCTGAAGATTTTCAGTTGGCAGTACTCGTTTTTTGGATTAAATTCATTAAACTCCGAACCCAGCTCCTGCGTCTCCGGGACCAGCTCTTGTCCTTTCGGCGTCCGGACCTCATGCTTCCCCGAGGTTGGCACCGTCTCCGGACCCAGCTCCTGCGTCTCCGGGACCAGCTCCAGTCCCTTCGGCGTCCGGACCTCACGGTTCCCCGAGGTCGGCGCCGTCTCCAGACTCAGCTCCTGCATCTCCGGGACCAGCGTCTCCGGTCCCAGCTCCAGCGTCTCCGGAACCAGCAACACTTGTCCCTCCACCGTCTGGACCTCACACATCCCCGAGGTCGGCGCCGTCTCCGGGCTCAGCTCCTGCATCTGTGGGACCAGTGTCTCCGGTCTTTCTAGTGATTCGCCCAGTGTTACTCCTAGTGCTTCATCTAGTGTTCCTAAAGAGTTTTCTAGTGCTCTTAGTACTCCTCCTAGTGCTCCTCCTAGTGCTTCCTCTAGTGCTTCTCTTAGTGCTTCCCCTAGTGATTCTCCTAGTGCTCCTATAGAGTCCCCTAGTACTCCTCCTGGTGCTCCTCCTAGTGTTCCCCCCAGTGCTCCTATTGAGTCTCCTAGTGCTCCTCCTAGTGCTCCTAGAGAGTCCCCTAGTGCTTCTCCTAGTGCTTCCCCTAGTGTTTCCCCTAGTGCCCCTCTGGAGATCCCTAGTGTTCCTCCTAGTGTTCTTCCTAGTGAGCTTGCCAGTGAGCCTCCTAGTTTGCTTCCTAGTGCTCCCTCTAGTGCTCCTTTAAAATCCCCTAGCGTTCCTCCCGAGCTTCCGCCCTTAGAGCCCCTTCTCTGCTCCCTAGTGAGCCTTCATAGTTCCCGCCTGTTGAGGCTGCCCCAGAGACATCTCGTCCCTGCCTCCGAGGGGTTCCAGTTGCTCTTGGGCCCCACCTCCGGCGCCACGGTCAGTCCCCGGACTGGCATCGAGGTGCGGGTCATCGGCGTGGACGCCCTCCGGACCTCCCTATATGTCTGCCTCCTGAGTTTTTCGCCCACTCTGTGTGGGTAGTTTTCAGTTTTTCTGGGACTCTAACCCTCCGTCAGTCGCCCTTCCACCCACCCTTTGTTTTGGACTGTTTTTTCATGTTTGGGCGTCTGGAAGTCGCCCGTTAAGGGGGGGGGGTACTGTCATGATTCGTAGTTTTGTGTTCCTTTTTTGAGCTTCTGTTGTCTCTGTGCTCTCCGTGTCGTCCTGTCCTCCCTTGATTACCCCCAGGTGTGTCTCGTTTCCCTGATTTCCTCCCTGTGTATTTAAACCCACCTGTGTCTTCTGTTCTTCGTCGGGTCCATGTCAGGAGTTGTCTGAGTGTCTTGAGATTGTCTGAGTGTCTGAGTTTGTCTGTGCTCGCTGCCTCTCGTATGTCCAGTTGCTACCGGTGTTAAACCCTGGGATTCCGTTTAAACCGTGCTACCTGGTCTGAGGATTTTCAGTTGGCTGTACTCGTTTTTGGATTATTTTCATTAAATTTATCATTTTTTCACCGCATCCTGGTTCCTGCCTCTGTCTCACCACCTCCACCACAACCGCTCCCTGAATATCATGAACAAACTGAAATCTTCCAGACAAATAAGATTTAAACCTACATAGCACTGGTCCCTTAAGTCCTACAAAATGTTAAAGTCTATCAATGAGGATATTCTGATCAACTATATCAAATGCAGCACTGAGATCTAACAGGACAAGTACAGATACAAGTCCATTATCTGAAGCCATGAGAATATCATTAGTTACTTTAAACAGAGCTCTTTCAGTGCTATGATGAGCTCTAAAACCTGATTGAAACTCTTTAAAAAGGTAATTATGGTGTAAGTGCTCACATACTTGTTTAGCAATAATTTTCTCAAGAATTTAAGATAGGAAAGGACGATTAAAAATAGGTTTATAATTGACCAAGTCTTTTGGGTCAAGAGATGGTATCTTAAGTAAAGTAAGTACAGTATGTACATATCCCTGTAACAGGGATTGATTAATTATGTCTAAAATGGATATGGAAATCAGAGGGAATACTTCCTCAAATAACTTGGTTGGAAATGGATCTAACATACAAATAGAAGGCTTAGATGAAGATTATAGTTTTGCTGACTCTGAAAGCTCAGCTGGAACAAAACAGTCTAAACCTTCAGGTTCAGGTTCTATAGTTACCTCAGATGCTGCCTCTCCTTCCAGAGATAAACCAGGTATATTTAGAGGGTTGCCAATGATCTTATTGTTTCTAGAATAAATTTTATTTATAAAGAATACCATAAAATCATTACTGTTTTTTTTACTTTATAAATGCTCCCAATTAGTAAAATTATCACACAGCATGGGTTACGTTACACTGACATGCTGATGATGGTAAGCCACATTTGTTTAGAAATCCTGAAGAAACGCTTCAGATAAATTACTGGCGTAACTTGAATAAATAAAAATTTTGGATGACTGATTTTTTTTCATTTTGAACTCAGACAAGACAAATGTTACTGTGTTTGGACAGAAGTCTCTAAGAAAGAAACTACTTTCTTAATCACTATAACTAGATGGCATTAAATTCTTTTTAGAAGATAGCAAAAAAAAAAAAATAAAAAAAATAATCGTTATTATTTATTTCTTATTTTTTATCAGGACTTGACATTTTAGTGGCCATATAAAACAGGTTTCTAGAATGTTCTTCTTTTATCCCCTGCGAAAATTGGAAACATCCCGTTTAGGAGTGATTTTGAAAGACTAGCTGATTACTTTGAGCTAGACTATTGTATTTCTTTACTATCAGGTTGTCCACAAACTGCAGTAAGAATCCTTTGGCTGTTTCAAATGTTGCATCCAAAGTTCTGATGAAAATTAAAAAGAGATATCATAGTTTTCCTACTTTAGCTTTTCTTCTTTGGCTGTTGTGAAATCCAGAATAGAATTTAGAATTCTTGTTCTTACATATAAAGTACTTCATTTCCAATCTCCATCTATATCAGTAATCTTTTGGTTATCAGACTTCTGTCCAAATACCAGTTTATATCCTAACAGCACGGCAGCCTGTATACTTCTAAGACTAGGCTTAAAACTCCTTTCCTTCCTTTGACAAAGCTTCTCATTAAAGAGGTTTAAGTTATGCAAAGAGCCTTGAGATTAAGTGTTGAAAATTGGTGCTATATAAATAAACATAGTTTAAACGATCCAATTTACCTTGGTGAAAGAAAAGGTGCACAAACAAAAGCTTGAGTTTCATTGAATGTGATGTTCACATTGCCAAATAATTATAAGACTATTACAGGTTATAGTTCAAGTTTTATTTTAAGTCTAAAATTCCTTGGGTCCTTACGTTTTATTTTATCAAGTTTTATCGGGGTCCTTGAATGAATTTTATTCCTATATAAGACAATGTTATGTTTTTGAGAAAAACATATGTACTTTATAATACATCCAAAAAAGTGAGAATATGAATTTATTATACTGTCGAATAGAACTACAGCAGGCCTTTGCACTTTCTCCTATTATTACAGATAATGCAGCTTGGAGTGAGAGTAAATTCTTCCTGGCTCAATCAAGCCATGATGGATGCTTCATGAGCACACAGATTTTCACTTTATTAATTTGTGGGGTAACTTATGACTTAAGCACAGGAGAATTAGGACGGGTGCTATGATTCCAAGCACAGTTAAACATGACAATAGCAAATGGTTGGATAAAGCAATTTAAGGTCATTCCCTCATTAAGGAGATGTTTAATCACTTTACTCAAGGGTAAAGGATATAAGAATTCTTTTATGTCCATTTTAATTAAGTTTAAATCTTTATAATTTTGAGTATGTTTTATTTAAAGAAAGAGCAGGGTTGTGCTGTTAGATAAATTATTATGAAATTATTATTTTTATTTTTGGTAAATAAATGCAATGTTCTGGTTTCTGCAGGTTGACCATTGATGCTGAGTGTCAGCTTAAATTAAACAACTTTCCAATGGATAAGCATTCCTGTCCCCTGGAGTTTTCAAGCTGTAAGTTTACTGATACTCTCATGTACAGCTCCATGATTTCTTTCTTTTTTTATCATATGCATACTGATTAAGTGTAGCAGAATAGCCCTGAACAATGTTCAAGCTGTATGGCAGGGATTCTTAAACTATATGTTCAAATGTTCAAAACTGATTTCTTAATATGGAAAAAATAATTAGCTGATCCTCAGATGCAACAAGAGTTTGTAACATCAAAATGAAACAAAAAGTCTCTAAATGTAACCATGGAATCATGAATTTAAAATCTAAATATAAATATTTTTTCTTTAGAAACTGTTTTTTTTTCTATATTCTATAGAGAACACTTTTGGTAGACTATTCCACACTATAGGATAGGTCTTGGGATTTTTTTATATATAACAAGAGCTCAAATACCTGACATTCCCATGTAGGGCGTGTGGGAAGGGGAGAGGTAGGCTATGCTAATGAGACTTCTAAAGCTCTACACTATGATACTTTAAGATGCTCTCCTGGAAGAAGAGATGTCAAGCGGGGAGGTTTGCAAGGCTAAAACCAGAACACACACATTCATTTAAATTCAATGAGAGCTTTGGATTTGTTCACAGTTTTGAGAATTGCTTGACATACACCACACAAGTCAGATCTCAGATGCTATAGGCAGAGAAAGATGGGGCTATTTATCATGGGGCAAATGACTATGTCATGTGCCAAAAAGCATCAAAGTTCAGTGAATTCACCTTGTTTTGCAGTTGAAATCTACAGTTAAATGTTAGCTGACTATTTAATACTAATTTTCTTTCAGTTAAGAGAAGAAACAAATATTTTAGTATTTATTCCTGCAATACCCTGAATGTAAAATAAACGACTCACATTGATCTTTTGTTTCATTCTTGTTTCAACTTCCCAGAAGAAGACTGAATGTATTATATGTCTCAGATGTATTAGAAGCAAAACAGCAGGAGGCTATCTTGGTTGGCAATGATGTGTTACTTTAGAGAACAACATTGTTGGATGGCTGAGAGCACTTATGTTTGCACTAAAGGAAGTTAACCTGCATAATTCTCATCTCTAGACTTTCACTGTCTGCACAGTTGTAATAATAGTGTGCTTAGGAACATTCAGCAAAGCAAGAGCTTTTTATTGTTGGTTTGTTTTATCAAAGTACACAGAAATTTGATACTCACAAACATGACTATATTATCATAATCCAATTGCTCAGCCAAGTGAATCTGTTTTAGACAAGTAAAATAACTATATTCATTAGAGCAACTACAGAGTGTGCAAGGGTAAAATGAAATTACTGAAAGCGCACCCAACCATGGTCTTAAATCAATGATGTAATATTGTACTTCTTGGTCAACTAAGTATTTTGTGGGAAATAAACTTTTTTGCCCTCAAATGTAGGGAATATCTTCTCAAGTTAAAGTTCATGACTCGGTTATACAGAAAATTCTGTCTCCCAGTTTTGCAAGATACTTGGCTTTGCTCTGTTAGATAAAAAAAATCTGATGGAACTTAATGTTTCAATATTGTGTTTTTATAGTCTTTTAGAATTTAATGCTTATTGAGAGCACACAATTAAAAAGAGTCTAACTAAGCAAATGTTCTGTTCTTTTCAGATGGCTACCCTAAGGAGGAGATTACATACAGATGGAAAAGGAGCTCAGTTGAGGTTGGGGACATTCGCTCTTGGAGGCTTTACCAATTTTCCTTTGTTGGATTACGGAACACAACTGAGACAGTCAAGACAGTGTCAGGTAAAATATAAAACTCTTACAGAAGAGCATCCGCATGTTACATTTGCAGCTGCTGTAGCAATATGCTGTAGACCCCTTAAAAGATTGTAAAAAATTTGACGTATTTCAATGGGCGGGGCTTAGCTGGAAGCAAAATGTCTCGAACATCTCAATCTTAACAAAGCTGGTTAGCCTGTTTTAAAACTATTAAAGTATTTTGTAGGATTGGATGAGGAAAACTCACATTTTAGTGATTATGATAGTACACTCACCCACCGAGACTGTGAATGTTACTTTAAAAAGTTGACACTGACTGTTGGGACCGACCCCTACAGTCTCATTCACTGGATGGAGGATTTGACAAGACCCCCCCACTGTACAATGGCAAAACGTTTACACTTACCTCATCAAGAAACCAAACATATATATACGAAGTATGAATTTAAAGCTTATAACTCATATAATTTGATAACATAACAAATGCAACTTTTAGCTGGACACACCTGAAACACACAAATAGCGTTGAGTCAGTTAAAGGTTATCATTAGCGCAGGTTACATGCAACAGAGATCCCCAAATTAACTTAAAGCAAAGTCACAATTTAGTGTAGCCCATAATGTTTTCCAGGTTGACACTGACAACGTATTCCATAAATCTGAACTGATATGAAGAGTTCGCTGCAAAGTGCAAACAAGTGTTGTTGATGATGTTTTCAGTCCAGTCATCTTATCTGATCACATTTAGCGAAAGCCGTCTATGTTTTTCTGTCTGCTTTTTTGGTTTTGGTACCCAAAAACACAAGACAACATTTTGATAGGCAACTGTAACAGCGGTCGCTTCCAGCCTCAGTTTGTTTTGCCTCAACGGTACAATAGAATTTCTGTTGATCTTCTTTGAGTTCACTTGTCAAAAAAATACAATAAATGCTTTGAAAAAGATTTGAAAAGTTTTGAAGGGCATGAGTGACGTTGCAGGGCACCGCTTATGATTCAGGCACCAACAACAAATGAAGGTCTGCTTGACTAAACTTCTAAATTTGGAAATTGGAAGTGCATTATTTTTTAAAACTCCTGTTTCCTTCACTATGCAGAAATCATGAGAGGGAAGTAGGCTGGCTTCCCTGGAGAGTGCTGACATATTAGATAATGAAAAAAACTAGGCTGACATGGATATTAAGGTTGCAGTAGGTATGAAAAATAATCTTTTTCATGTTTGCTATAACTGCCTATCTCCTGAGAGTAGAATAAGAGACAGAAAATCTGTGGAAAAAGATTCCTTTTTATGCTCCCAGTGGTCCTACTGTCTTTTGCGAGTATACATCGCTCCCGGTCAAAAACAACCAATCACAGCCAGAGGGAATGTCTTAGCATTGTCAGTCAGCTAATGCACAGGCTTGGCACACCCCTCCCCATACACACAATTGTTCAAGTTAAAGAATACCAATGTACTGCAGCTGTGTGTCAGTGTAAAGCAGGGGTTCCCAAACATTTTAGCCCCTTGACCCCAAAAATAACAACCTAACACATTGGTGACCCCTGAAAAAATACATAAATATTTCATATTTATTTAGAGATATAAAATGAAACACCCACAGAAACACCCAAATGTGGATGGATACATGTATGGATGGACAGACAGACAGAGAAAAATATCAATTAATAATCTGTATCATCCCCAAAGAGTGCAATTCTTGTGCAGAATAGTTGGTATGAAAACATAGTGAGCTTGAGGTCACGCCATGATAGTTAGTTAGATAGATAGTTAGATGCATTATTTCTAACAATAAACCCTTTGCATACATGTTACAGCAACAACAACAGAGAGGAACAGCACAGTGCATATGTAATGCCAGATTAAAATTTGCACACATCACAAGTATAGGTGTTTTGAAATAAAAATTGCCTGCACTTGTTCTGTTTCCCAGTTTTCTAATGTATAATGTGGCATCTTAAAAGGGAATATACAAGGGGATGAGCATGTGTTGAGAAATCACAGATCCTCAGTTTCTCTCCTTTTGATCTGGTTTGTTATTTTCACAAACCACCATCTGCTCCCTTGTCAGAGCAAAGAACCTTGACTGTGGCTGAGAGACCTCTTGCCTCATTTTCCAGGCAGTTTGGGAACTGACCTGCTTCAAGATTTGTGAACACAACATCTGCCTCAAACAGCAGTCAGTCGTGGCATTATAATTACTGTGCCATCCCAGATAAACACCAGGCAGTGAACTGTGCACCATGATATGGTTAGTTAAAATGTTTGAAGCACAACAAGGTTTTGTAATGATTATTATTAATGAAAATATTATTACGTTTGTAAGTCTTTTGCTGTAAACACATTTTAAAAAGTTTAACACCTTTCTGCTCTTTCAGTGTTTACATTTTTAACGGTCATTTTAGATTTGTTTACTCACCTGAAAATATTAAATTAAAATTGTGACTTATTTAAAATATCTATCAAAACCTCAACAAGAAAATTATTTCTGATAAAAAACACAATTATGTATGACCAAGAAGAAATCAGAATAGATATGGAGAAAATCTTAATATCTTTCAGCTTGAGGCATGTTACCTACAGGGATTCCTGTGATTTTCTTTAAATTCTTCCAATACATAATTTCTATTTAAGCATCATTGAGCTTTGTGCTGAATGAAGTGAGCTACAATAATGACTGGACTCATTTTTGGGAGATTCATGAAGTGATTTTCACTTGCTACTTGGAAATCCGGTTGGCTTTGCACAGTAGAACTGCATATAATGTAAATTAAGAAGGGCAGAGAGCTTTGCAGCGCAGCACGTCGTGGCACACTGCTGAGAAAGTACAAGTTGGGGGGTTGGACAACTGCAACAGATGCAGTTTCTTGTACCAGGATGTCTTACAAAAATACACTAAGTTCCAAAATAACAAAGTCATTCTCTTTTTTGAAAAGAAAAAAAACTATAACATATTAACAACTTTTAAATTCCATTTTTATTCATTTATCTTTAAATTTCTTCATCCGGACCAAAGGGTGTGTCTGATATAGTGCATAAGATAGCTGATGTCCTAATTTGGCAGAAAGCTTTTTAGATATGTGTATAAATCTTGTAACCTTGCTAATCTGTTGATCAAATTTGTTTTTCTATATCAAGTGCATAGTAAAAAAAACCCTTCCTAAATCACTGAAACGAAAGACAGGTAAAGAATAGTGTGATTGGTATTCATAAATAAATAACTATTGGAATATGTCATTTTTTGTGAAGCTTATTTTATAAGACATACTCGAAGTGAAAAAATACAACTAGTGCATGTAATGAAAAGCAAAGGATAAAGGGTTTGATCATTTCCAGTGAATGATACATTTACATTACACCCAAAATGTTTCTGCAAATGGGAATCTTCCATATTTATTGTATAAATGAGTATGTAACCCATATTTCATTCTAAGCTTTAAGCTGACTGATCTATTGTCATTTCCTTTTAAAATTATGGTCAAATTTCTCAACAGGGAACCATCCAAGGGTTGGACAACAGAAAGATTTATTACTTTTTCTGTTCTTTTAACAGAACAAAAATGTAGCTGATGTTCATCAATAAGTTGTAAAATTTATTTCCATGAGTATTTTTAATGGGATTAGGGCTTTGTTCTGTGCCTCGATCCATGAATTATTGCATGTTTTAACATCCATTTGCTTCCCTGCACATTTGAATGTGCTTTTTCTGTTGGGTAGGAACTCCCTTTACATATCGGAAGCTATTCTTAGAGTGACCTTTCAAAAGCCATGCCATGCAGCCCTGTTGTCTGTGTGCGGCAGCCTGTATGATTTAGTTTGAGAGCAAAGAGCCCAGGGACACTACAGCGGCCTTCTTGTGATTATGGAGCTTCATAGTCTCCACATGATTCTTTGATGGGGCAAATCTGGATGTACTGTGACTGTCTGTACTGCATAAAAAAGAAAAAAAAACATCAATAAAAAGATATGCTCATTGTGTGTTGAAATAAATGCACTTGTCAGGAGCTTAAAGTATTACCTTGATGATATGAAAAAGCATGCTTTTATTCAATTTATACATTCCCAGTGGTGATTGTAGGGCCTCAGAAAAAAATGTCAGCTGCAACACCGTTGTTTTACAAAACTGAAAAATAGGAGTACTCACTAAAACAGTTGTGATGAATAAATAATGCTATCCTCAATACAATTCTAACATAAAATGTCTGAAATAATTTTCACCTTGTTTTGCAGGTCTTCTGTCTTTTTTCTTTGTTGTAATGTATCTGTAATGTGAGATTTCTGTATGAAAATATATTTGTTTTAAAGCTTGAACATATAACATTTTCTCACATTATACCCACAAACTGTAAAGGACTGTACATAAATTTTATATGATAGAAGGTTTAAAGGGGTTTGAACTCTTTCACAAATCACTGTATATACGCCAATGATAAAGAGAAAGCCTTTATTTGAAAAGATCACAAGAGCAAATGCAGATCATCATCGTAGAGTCTTTTAAGAATCTAAATTCATTCAACATTTTCTTAGTGTAGGGTAATACATTAAAATTTCCAGGCAACAGTAAATACTCTAAAGAGAGAATATACCTCTGACTTAAATTGATTGCTTTAATTGTAAGCAAGTCATTGTGTTAACTTTAAGCAACATTTAAAGATCAGCGACATTTTCATTGCACATTTGATTTACAATATTTACTTATGTAACTATGGAATAGATTACTCAATGCATTTCCTTATGTTACTCAAGGTGTGTGAGCTATTTAGTAGAACTGAATACCTCCGTAAAATAATCATGGAGAAAATTTAAATGGGAAAAACATGACATTTTTTGTCTTTGGACAAAATTCCTTAATGAGCTGTATGATAATAGCTGTGCTACAACACAAGTTAAAAAAAAAAAGAATTACAAAGAAAATTATTGAAGACTGTGATTTAATTTCTTAAGATAAATGATGCCATAGAGACAGGAGTATTTGTTGCTGGTTCCCTGCTTTAATCATGAAAAGACGAAGGAGAAGAAAAGCAATAAACCAAAATGCCAGTGGTCTGTTATTGTTATAGAGACTCTAAATCCCTTATCAAATAACATGTGTAAACTCTAGCATACTGTGGAAAATTATTTTAGTAAAAAATCCTCAGAGCAATTTCCAAAAATTCACAAATGACAATATTTGATTAGATAGGCAGATGTGAATGTAATTAAACCAATGTTCAAATATCAAATAGAAGCTGCACTATTTAAACTGTCCTGTTTATATCAACAAGTGAAATATGTGTTTCTTGAGTTAAATTTATCAACAACAGAGCAAGTCTAGCTGTTTTGCCTTGCCTTGATTCTGAAGCTGATGGCTGCCTTCTAAATTAAACATTATGTACATGGCTGAGTAACTTTCAATATTTTGTTACATCAAACTGTTCTCCAGCTAATAGAATGTTTTATTTATTTTTGTATGGATTCTTACTTGATTAAGTAGAGTCAACCCTTCACAAAAACGACATTCAAGGCATGCACATGCCTCTGGTGACATCACATGGAGGCTCTTCTTATTTGTACCAATCCCCCACTAATTGTCCATGGGATGCCAGATTCTCCCATACAACAGAAGCAAGGTGAGACGGTGCTCTAGAGCTCAGACAGGAGAAGCAGGAAATCAGTGTGAGAGCACCATCTCAAAAAACACAAGAACCGAGACAAGGCAGCCAGCTGTGCCTGCCTCTGGAGGCTCAAAGGAGCCTGCCTATGAAACAGTGTACGCAGGGGAGAGGTGGGGGTTTTCTGGTGTTAGTTCAGGAGGAGAGCAGAAGAGCACAGGTAGGATTGGAGGAGCCCATCGGGCAGCGCAAAAGCTAGGTCAGTTTTTTTTTTATGTTTTTTGAATTATCATATTATCTGCTCAGAGGGTTTACTAGTGTTGTTTTTGTTGCTGCTTATTATCTCACCTTCTGCGAGAGAATCTAGTGAGATAATAAGCAGCATAATAAATAATAAGCATAACAATACAATAGTATTGTTATGCTTATTATTTATTTATTAATTATAATGGTAATTAATAATAAACATAATACCTTTCATGCACTTTATCTATATGAATTATATTTAATGTTGATACATGATCAGGGCAAATCTGACCCTAACTAACATGTATAGAAAATAAGCTTAGCAAAACAGTCCAAAAAGGTCTGGCAAAAGCTATAAGTAACATGATGGAATTAACACATCATCCATCATTTCCTTTCTTTGTGCTTCACCTTGCTCCTATCCTAAAAATGTACTCACAAAAAATCTCACAGATCTTCAAGGCAGCTGCTAAAATCATAAAAAGGTTGACTGATAAATTTTAAACGTGTTCAAAAATATACCTTTGGTCAATGTTATTTTTAAAGCGATATATGAAAGCTTTATGACTTACATTAGAACTTAAAATACCACAAATCTATAAATTATTAAGAACAATTAATATCTGCCAAATATCACACAATACAGCTATAGGCAGTAACAAAACAAAGGACAAACACTGCCTCGATATGGCATGTCATGTTTAATATACCATTTTGTTAGCTCAGAGGTAAGGATGTCTCGTTTTGTTAAATCTCTTCTCTTGACTCGTCTGTCCTTGAATCTCCTTCCTCCTCTGCTTACATCACAGGTGGGAGAAACTGAGGTGGAGGGTGAGAAGAAGCATAAACATAATAAAATAGAAAACAAAACACATTCTGAGTAAAGAAAAAAGTAAACTGCTCAAATTCAACTTTAGATTTTTTTCATTTTGACTTGAGGTTTGATTTTACTGCTCATTTTTGTTTGGGTGCACAGCTGTGCTGTCATTCATGCCCTCATGAAATAGCAATAAGCAGACATCATATGTTTAGTTATCTCCAGACTACAAGTCTGATAAACCGAAGAAGTTTTAGTTATTGTTTAATTACTCAATTCCTGCCCATTTTTTATTCACTTATTCCTGGATAAAAATTGCTGATGGTAGCTGTGCAAAATCTGGAGAAGCCTCTTACTAAAGACACTCTGTTGTTGTTTAAAAATCTTCTGAAGATAATGCTTTCTGTTATCTATAATCTTCTTTACTTTATGTCGAATTCTCCTTTGTGAAATAATCTCCAAAGGTTCCAGAGGAGTTCCTAGAACAGAGCCTCCTTTAGAACAGAGCCTCCTTTATTAGCTCGTTGAGCTTTTTTTTTTAAGTAATTTGCTCTGATGCCGTTACCCCAGCAGATGATGGAGGAAGAGATCATACTCTCCACAACAGTCTTATTGAAAATATGCAGCATCTTTTTGCAAACACCGAAAGACCTAAGCTTCCTAAGGAAGTGCAGTCTGCTTTGTACATCATTTTTCGCTAGTGGTATATATGCAAAAGGAAATGCTGAAAATCTTATCAAAGACACTATTTGCTGCACCATCATGTCTGTATTTTTAAGGAAAAGTATATATGCACATCTTCATAATTTTTCCCCGCCATAGAGGGTTACCTAAAGCTAGTTGTGCACTGGACTGCACACGTTATGATAGAAAGCTCCTGTGGAGCATGTGATGGGGAAAACTCAATGTTCAGGTAAAAGTAAGTTATAGTTAGATATAATGTCAACTATAAAAATGTATTATGTGGATTAAATTTCCAAAATACATCTCATTGCATAAGATGATCTTGGATGCTTCCGGCTTCTTTAGCAACATAGAGATAAAGTGGCCATGTTCAGTCCATAACTTCCAAACCTGTCATTCCAGGGATTTCTGTTAAAACTAGTCTCTTTTTGTTAAAATTAAGGGCGAGATTTTATGCTGGCATGGATTCTGGGTTTGGTGAACCATCCCCCATGCCAGACACATGACCCTTTACTAAAACCTTAAATAAGTAAAGGGATCAAATATGTTGTTAGTTTAACCCATGTTTACAGTATACTCAACATTTCATCCAGATATTACCAGTTTGCAAAATATTCTTATATTTCATCTTTACCTGCTGCACCAGTTTCTTTTTGGTCCAGTCATATTATTTCTGTATTAATAGTAATATAATGTGTACCACAAAATTAAAAGGGAGAAAGACAAAGTGGTTTATGCTAGTTCGTCGTTGTGTAACCCGTGATTCAACCTGAGTCCCCTTCTCTGAAGGTAAAGACTTAAACCACTACACCTTAATGGCAGCTGAACGTCAAGACAAAAAGTAATTGAAATGTATCAACTTTAAGATCTGCATGTGTTATAAAAGTTTTCACTTTTAATGTTTAAGTCAATAGTTCCAGGCTGGCAGAAATGTCTCTGCCCTTTGTCTTTGCTGTGATTTGATGCAATCTAGAGAAAGCAATAAATGCCCAGCAGACATGATTATTTATCTATAAACAGTGTTGATTCTCTGTTGAGTATAGGCAAAGATAATATTCTTGCAAATTCAGAAGACATAATAGAAGAATAACATTTTTTTATATCTATCTCTAGCAACTCCGGTCATTAACTTTTTTTTTTTTTACTAATGCAGTTCAGATTGGTCCATCCAACCACTGAGGGTGTGTTGTGATATCTGGTGCCAAGATTTTCAGAGGAGATACTTGTCCCATAGGTTGCATGGCATTTATATTTCAGCTGCGAGAGTGCAAAGTGAATGACTTGGATTAACAAGCTCTAGAGGTAAGCAGGTTTAGGTGGGTGTATTACTTGGAGGTACTTCTTGAGCTTTAAAGGTCAACACATCCTTTCTTATTTAATTTGATGTTCTTTTTTCTTGCTCATTTTCATGGATATTGTGATTTATTTAATTTTTTTGGAGGGATGACAGAGAGAAAAAAACTTGCATATGAAAGTATCATTGAGCTGACAGCAAGTCTGGAAATTTCTGTGGATATGGATGGACAGGGGGACCTGAGGCACATGCTGACCATCCAGTGAAGGGAGACAAGCAAGCTGCATTGTAGAAGTGCTGACAGGCTGTCTTGCTGAGCTTCTCTCCTGTCGATTGTCATGTATATAAGAGGTGACATAGCCCATTATCGTATATGTGTGTGTGGATGTGTGCATATTTGTGTTTGCTGCTGATAACTGGTTGCCAGGATCAACAATGCATACACAGAATGCAAGTCACCACTTTTCATGACTTGGCCAAAGGCTAAATGTGAGTGATTATCCAGTCACCGAAGCTTTGTATTGTCTCTCCACAAGACCGCTACCAGGTATTCCAACCACACAGCAGTGGGTGAGATAAAGTATCCACCTCTAAAGATTAAAAAAAGAAGAAAGAATAGCATTTTCACAATAACTAAAGCAGAATAGCCACATGTCTGAATGGTGAAAAACAGTATAAATACCGACTGCTTAGTTGTTTGTACTGTGTCTGCAGTGACAGGGTGCAGAAGATCATTCTGCCTTTATGCCATATATTAAGCATTAGTGCAAGGGTTTTTCAAGTTTTTATAATGGTAAAAAGCTGTCCAAAATGCCTATACCAAATTTAATTATCTAACTTGTGATTCTTTAAATGGTTTTCTAATTTAGGAAAAAATCTTTTAAAGTGACACTGTGAAAATTTACACTAGTGGCATTATCTGTAACTTAGGTTTAGCGCCCCTGAAAACAACTTGCAACCCTGCACTGTTGCAAAATTCAACAATCTCCTTTTATGTTTTGAAATCTGATATCAGACAATTTTGAAGCAGCAGACTGAGAAGTCATGAAATTACTTGTAAAAAGAAAGACCACTTTCACCCCTCTAGATTAAATCTTACATCACTAAAATATGTTTGAGTAGGTAAGTGTCATGTCTGTTTTGTTGCTTAACAACAGCTATTACCATAGTTGCCTTATTCTTAACTGGGTTTACATGGCAAGATAACCCTGCGAATTTCTGCTGTGATCTTCCCCTTCTGAGAGGGCCCCAATATGGGGTAGATAATTCTGCTGTTTGTAGTGTGTTAAAAAGGACTGGATCTAATTTGTACATCGGGAACACTCCTATTACAAATCGGGGAAATGCAACATTTTGGATTGTTCTGGGACGATTTCCTATCACATGTGATGTCCCCAGAGTTGAATAAGCTCAAATCAGATGCTAAAGTTTAAAAACCCGAACTTCTGCTGCTCGACATTGCATACGATCAGAAAAGCTGATCTAGTCTGTCTGGGAGACAGACACTGCTAATTAAGTCATGATTTCTTCTCCTGCAAAGCTGCCATCATAAAACCATGAAAATGTATGTATGGGTTTTGACTGAAGTTTATCATCAACACATATTTTAGAATGACAAAGACATGGGTGATTTCTCCTCATATATAACATCATATAAAATGTAAATTATTGCATGTTAAACAGTGTCAGACAGTAGTGCAGAATGTCTTCCATCCATGCGATATAAGCTTGTCACAACACGTCTTATACCTTCATAGGGATGAAATTTTAACTGACTCCCTGAACCTAGAACCGATCTGGTTTGTTCTACCCAATTAAATACTCTATTTCTATACAACATCTACATTTTAATTAAAACAAACAACATCCTCTAAAACAATGCTGGAAGATCTCTGTCAGAGCATCTTTTTAAAAAAAATTTCTCCAAAAAGTTTTGAACTGTGATTTAATTCCTTAATATTTGCCTCATAATCTCCTTTTTGCATCATAGCATTGCAGTCAAAAACAATAACTAGTAGTGTACAATTTCTTTTTTATTCTCCTATCATCCTACTCATTTCTTTAACAGCTATTTTGCAGCTACATTCGTGTTACGCTAAGACATATAGTCATCTTGGTGTAGCATATATAACAAACCATATTCTATTCTCAATCCAGCATTTCATAGAATTATAAATTCCTTAGATTTTGCAATCATTAACCCGACTTTATATACAGACAGTGGTTGATGAGATGGAAAACAATTGCTATGTTTACGCAAAGCACTCTCTTTGTCTTTGATTTCTGCTTTGCTTTCAGGTGTTAATTACTAGCTTATTATACTTTCAAAAAAAGGAGCGACACACTAAGAGAGCTAGAGAAGCCAGAGATGGGGGAAGAGAGTACCAAAAGTAGGACACGAATGTACCAGACTGAAAAAAAAAATACTGTTCCTATGAGAGTGAGTGGGGAGTAAATTCACTGAGCAAAAAACATGTATATTTTTATTTGTTCGGATAAGAATTTGATTCCTTTGCCGTTTACTGGGAGTATAAAATGCTATTTTACATTACAAAAGCAGGATTTATGCTGAGTCAGATAATTTTAAACCCACTGGTGTCTATCATTAACACTACCCAAAAGCCAAAAGGGGCAAATCACATTGATACATTAAGGATTTAAAGGGTGTCTAATTTTAGTTTATGTTAATGTAGGTAAAGGTGAGATAATTTTTTTTATCTATAACATAAATATGATATAAGCCCAAGGCAATCCTGAAACTCCTTACTTGTGATTTCTTTTTCAGTAAAGGCTTATTTGAAAAATAAAATGCTAGAGGTAACTTGTACTTAAAGCCTTCAGTTTTGATAAAAATAAAAAGAGAAATCATATTTCTCCGATCTTAGTTTTTAAGAATTGAATTACTGATTTGCATCCGACTTGGAATATGCTTAAAAATATCAGCACTTCAACAAGAAATTGCTCCAGGATGATGTAATTAAATTGACAAAGAATCCAGGATAGGCATCAAATGTTTTCAGAAAACACCAGTTGGTTTCAATTTAGGCCTGTTTTGTGGTTTCTGAATTCAACTCATGTCGTAGTGTTTGGTGCATTAATGCATCCATGTTAAGAGAGACGAAAGGCCTGTGTTATCACACAAACACAAGCCTGCCAGTTTCTAGCCAGATTAGCAGTTCTCCACTCAAAGCTGCTATGGGGGAGGTGGCCTTAAACCTTTCCTCTCTTAGGGTAGGCTTTGAATGTAGTTAGTTTTTTTGTGGCACTTCATGTTTATGAAACCCTGTATTAGAAACGAAAAGACCAACACATATTAACAAACCAAGCTACATGTGGGTCTCAGTTTTCAAGACTGTCAGGCAGCCATTGATCCAGGTAATTGTTGGCAAACTGATGCGCTTTGCTAAAATGTTTACTTGCTTGTTCAGTTTAGCCAACACGAGTCTGTATAGAACAAGGTTTTTCAATTTTAGTCTTCCTGGTGTCCTGCAACTTTTATGGCAGACATACATTGTACGATTGTTTGCCCTTTTGGGATAATTTTACAGTTGTGCAACCATTATGTTTTCAGTTTCATCGTGCATCCTGCGTCGTGTAGAATACAGGGGTAACAAGGGGCAATTAGCCTCTTATGACCAGCTCCCGATCAGGAATTGTACAATCGGAAGAAAATCGAACATGTTTGAAATTCAACCCACTCTTGTTAGGTAATTGTTAGCATATCCTGTTGTTGAACCAGAGCTACAAGCATCTATGGGTCAATTTAACTTAACTCCACACACTGCATATGTTCAACAGAGGAAATTCTTCTACTTCTCTGACTTTACTTCCAAGTAGTTGAGTCCGACCAGCACCATCTCTTAATGCCGCTGGGTCTGATGTGTGATTTTTGGATGCACCATGAGAGAAGTCAGATCGCATCAGACCATCAGAAAAGATATGAGCTGTAAACTTTTAAAACCTGTGGTTCCGTCGTACAATTTAAGCTGTAGCTGATTACAATTATGGAATATATTGCACAGTGTTATCTTGCCCTTAGATGTGTCTCTGCCTTCACACACTTGCATAAAACGGAAAATTCACCTCCACAGTATACAGTCAAGTTTTCTGGTGTCCTGCTAATGATCTGAATATTTGACTCAGGTGTGTTCAGGTCACCAGACCTCAAGGAAAGGAATAAGAGAATCCTGCTCTAGGATTCTTTTGATATGGGAGATTAAAGGAAAGAATCTAAAGTATTGGGAATTAATGGGTCAGCTTTTGTGGTACCTGAGCACTACCATCTTCTGATTTAGGTGAATAGAAAGAATACTATTTTTTTGTCATGACAATAAGCATAAGGGTCAATCATCAATTTTAGAGATATATCATTTAACGTGTTTAAGAAAAACTGAGTCAGAGAAAGGTGAGATAACCGTTTGATGATGGGCAGTAATAAATTATTAGGAGCTTGTTCATGAACTCTACCTTCAAAATAAAATTTTATTTAATTAATTTGCCCACCTAGTGTTTTATCTATTTGAACTATCTTCTTCATGAAGCATGCAATCACACAAGTATCAAACAATGGCATGTTCAGTTTGCCTCTTTAATTTTATTAGTCTTAAACAGGGACTATGAAAAAACATTGGGGTTAGTCCTAGAGGCTCAGGTCTGATGTTGTGCCTGAGGCAAATTTTGTAAACTGTCAAAACCAAATTATTTTAGGCATATACAGCATTGACATTCTACTCTATATTTTTTAGGTTTTTGTGTATGTCTACCATTGATGAGATCCACTAACACTGGTGTGATTTCTCACAGAAGTTTCTGCTGCACATTTCCCTTTGTGAATACCATTGCCACATAAAAAAGATCCAAGGGATTAAATTAGCTTGCTTGGTCCGGATAATTGTTCATCTGGGCACATGAGAATCTGTTATCAGAAGGGTTGTATTGATGTTAATTTCCTCATTGCCTTAGGGAAAATATTTTGTTCTGGCTATAGTCAGAAAGCTGTTAAAAACAGAAAAAAGATAAGCTAATGGAGAGTTGTAAAGTAAGACAACCTAATTATAAGACAGTATCTTGAAAGATATATTGGGTGGATATTGGTTAAAAACCTTTCAAAATGTAACCTTAACTATTGGCATAGGCCACAGTGAAACAGGCAGCAAGAACGAGGGAAACGTATTACTGGAAAGTCCTATACCAACCGATGTCACCCCTGTGGTGAAAAGTCCATTATCATTAACAGCTTGAAAAACTGGGAAACAGACATTGCTTTGCTGACCAAGCTATAAATAAATGTATTCAGCTGCACTTTTTTCAGCTGTCAGGGGGTCTTGGCATTGAATTCCAGCTAATGGTATGTTAATAAACACAAAATAGTGGGTTGCTGGACCTCTGAGAGCAACTTTCATGTGTCTCATGTACTCCTACACACCAAGGCAGTGCACTATAATATCCCATGCACCTGCCTCCATCAGCAAAAAGCACACATCATGATATGAAGAGCAATAATTTTGGTTGCTGAGGTTATTGCTTGTGGTTTATTAAATGATGCTATCAAAGCTGCATAAAAAAGTTCCATGGGAAGCAGCATCACCCTACCATTGTCCGATACAGAAATCATGAACGTACTTCCACATAGTTAAAGCCAAACAAGTACTGACAGCTTCATCTACTTCCCTGCCTCTTGTTACCCACACAAAGGGACAGATGTTGTCCATTTTTTTTCATACAATTTGTCCTTTCCCATGAGAAAAATTAAAACCAGCTGCTCATTCTCCAGCTGCAAACATTTTGTTTTGTGCTTATGGATGCCTAAATGCACGCATTCTCTCACACGAATACACATATGCATTCCAGAGAAACAGCGCGCTTGTGCCCTGAAGGTTACATACTTTGGAGGGAAGCCAGCAGAGGTTTCTGACACTGTTACTTTTGGGATGTTAATCAATTAGTAGACATATGCATGAGCTTGAAACCATAAATGTTTTGTGATAAAGTCCAGTGACAGTAACTATTGGAAAGCAATGTTTTATTTTCAAGCTGAGAAACAGTAGAATGGAGATGTGTATGTCTCTCCTATGAAGGTCTAAAACTTGTATTTTATTTAATGTAAATGTCAGTCTAAAATGTAAATTTCAGAGTGTCTGTGGACTTTATATGTGATGTTTACTGGTATCACTGTGTACTAAATTTAATTCTAACTTTCTAATCTAACATTTTTATACAGTGTTGCTGCTCCCTGACAGTCAGCTGGCTGACAGAAAGTTGCTACTTTTTTTTTTGCTTAAAGGGAGAAAATAAATTCAGTATTTTGGATTTTTTTTTCAGATTTTTTTTTAATGATTTTTCCAGACAAGCAGAAGTATTACCTCTCACATCTATTAAGATAATCTTAATTTAAAGCCGTAGCTATCAAACTAAACACAGTATGTCTGTTAAGCAACCAATTGTAGGATTTGCAAAAATGCAATACTTGTGATGAAAAAAATAACACAAAGAATTATGTTCTGCTCAATATACACTCAAAAATTATACCATAATTGTATGCTGTATTTTTTAGACAATTAGGAGATGTTATAGGTAACATTTACAACTTGTAAAGATCGATATGGTGCATTATAGCTACCAAAACAGTGATTGTTGCCTTTTTTCTATTTTAAACAGAGTAAATGATCAAAAATGTTCAGATTAATTGGTTGTATTATTTTAACAAATGTAGCAGTAATTGTTTTCTGTTCAAAATAGAAAAAAGGTTATAGTTTTGATTGTATGTGTTGTTCTAAATAATGCAATACCTGCTTTAGAATTCCTGAAGCCTTTTATATGATAGGAATCTTATAAATGTATGTACATGTTTACTGGGTACTTGGCATTTATGCTTTACATACATTTTAGATAGGCAAGCCAGTTGATCTATATCGACAGGGTCAGATCTTTCTTGGCTCAGTTAACTTCAAATCTCTGAACACCTAACATCTGCTTGTGTTGACCAGCCAACCCCTGGACAGCTCATCATCTGCTGGCTGCTGGTGTTTATGTTCTTGCTAACCCCTGGCAAGGGACTAGGGTTTAAGTGTGCATCCATTCAAGTTCAGCTCCAGTTCACTGAATCACTCGCCTTCATTTTGAATCCAAGGTTGCCCCAAGCTAATGAGCAGTAAGGAGTTTTGGTTGCAAAACATAATTAACTGAACACCCAAGATGTGTTTGGTGTTTATGTTTTAAAAGCTTTTTAATGACCATAGAAGATCCTGTGAAATGTTGTTTCTTAAAGCTTTCATTTGAGTAAGGACCTTGAATAAATTCTGAAGACTGTATATTTCCAATGTCTTTGGAAATATGCAATATTGATAACACCCAATGTAATGCTTGTTTCAGTTAATTTTGAATTTTCCCTTCATCCATACATGATATATGCAGGGTCAGTTAAATACATACAGCCCTTTTATTATTTTGAAAAATCTTCTTAAGCAATTTTCAAAAATCATTTAAAAAAAGCTGAAACAATAGACAATTTTCAAAAAAATCATTTAAAAAGGCTGAAACAATAGACATAGGACAAGATTTCTGCCACAGACATTTCTTTTCTGTGTATTTCCTTTATTTTCAGAAGATTTGTGTTCACCTGATTTTTCCATATCAACATATATCACCTTTTTTTCTATATATACAACCCTTATCTTGTTTTGGTGTTATTTGTGTGTTGAAAGAATAGGAAGGTTGATCACTCTTTGTTTTTTTGCAAAACACTAATACCACTGGAAGTAACATCAGCAAGAATCAGCAAGCACCATTCTTGACAGTGCTTATGCTAGATTAAAAACCTCACTGATTTTTTGGTTGTTGTTGTTTTTTATTGCAGTTGAATTGCCATTCAATCCCAGGAAAGAAGAATTTTAATAACTCATTGACATATCCACTTAACAAATCCCTCAGTGACACCCAGTATCTTGTCTTTTTTATCTCTTTCCAGGGGACTATGTTGTGCTGACTGTCTTTTTTGACCTGAGCAGGAGAATGGGCTATTTTACCATCCAGACCTACATCCCATGCACACTTATTGTTGTCCTCTCCTGGGTCTCTTTCTGGATCAACAAAGATGCAGTTCCTGCAAGGACCTCACTAGGTATTTAAACAAGATAAATGTCCGTTGACAGCATTAGCTGTAAAACTCAAACTTACGTAGTATGTAATTTTCTCTATGCTTACCATGTGCTTAAAACTTAAACTCTATTTTAATATTTATTTCATTGGGTAAGGGGGGTTCTAATCGGTTCACCCAACTCCAACAGGGACACAGAGCAGATGTAAGCTGCAAGTCTATTTTGGCCCTAATAACTCCCTGCTTTGAAAAGCTCCAAGAACATTGTAGTGCTCATAGTGCCATATTCCTGCAGCTATCCTTACCTTGTTCCCTTCTTTCTTACTTTCAACATCCCTTCTCCATTTGTTTCCCTTTGGGACAGTGCAGCTGTTTAGAAATTTTATGTATCCTGAAAAGATGATCCCATTCTGAGACATATGTTTGCATACATGCCTTAATGAGGCATTAATTATGCAATACAAGTTGAGAGGTGTGAAGCTGCTCCTTCAGCAAATACAGGTGGCTTCTTTACAGACTGCAAAAGTGGACACAGGAGGGGAAAAATGTCAGACAAAAATGAGATGTTCATGGAAATTTGACAGATTTTAAACTTGTCCTTGACACTTTAAGATGGTTTTTCATGATTCGCATGCAAACACAGCCCTTTGTCAGCTCTTCAGTTAGCCTCTTAAAGGTTTTTTAATTGTCAAGTCCAAGGGTTAATCAAATGACTAAAAAAACTCTGCACTTTAAAGCAAATCATCCTTACTCTATATTGTTTAACCATTGCTTTATAGAATTCTATAACTTTTTTTCACCTGTCCACCTTTAGAGACATTGTGGTTCTAGTAATACAATAATAACAATAAAGCAAAATCAATCATTAACTTTGACTATTAAAAGATTATGTTAGAGGTACATGATACTTGTCTACTTAGAAGCAGATTAACATATATACCATCATTCTTAATCCTTCAATGCCATCTAAAAATATATTAGTTGATGCAAAATGCTGCTGTGTTAATGTTGACGCAGACAAATGTCACTAAGATCACATTAAATGTATAAATAAATCATCTTCAATAAATATTGAGCAAGTCTTGAAGGAAAGATACGGGCTTATGCTTGGCTGTTAATATGGTTGTAATGTGGCTGTGGCATAATCAGTTATACATGTGTATTTACACATTTGTTTCCGACGCAACGACCTCTACCTTTATCAAGAACATCAGTAACTGCTGTTATAGAAAAAGGTTTCAAAACAGCTTTACAAAACAGCTGATAGAGGAATGCAGTATGTCAGTATTGAATTCGGTGGCAGGTGTGATATAGTCTACTAATTTGGAATGAACAACCTAAATAGTTACTCTTCAGGATAATACCCTTATTAATACAAAAGGATAGACGTATTAAAAAACATCTTCTTTGCTGATGAAACAATTTAAATTTTGAAATTCTCCACACAGAACTACTGATCCACAGCATGTATTTAAACATGTTATCTGTAAGTTTCGCATTGTTTGTCTCATCCATAAAACTATCACATATTAAACTACAGTTAAAATGAGAGTGAAAACGTGTTTATATTTCCTCTCTGACAGCTCAGACAAAAAAATATCAAATTACAAAAGGAAATGGGTCTCACATTTTGGTACAAACACAAAAACAATATAGTAACTTTTCTAAATGTACATTTGTTATTGGTCCGTTATTGGCCTTTATTTGGCCAGCTTAGGGAGGTACCAGTATATATCCTGTGAATCAAGTATTTTATTAGGTTTCAACATCATACTCAAGAATGCTGCTATTTAAATTCAGCAATGATTGAAGTATACCTAATAAAAAATACCTTTTTTTGTTGATAGAAAAAAAGAGGAAAAAAACTGTCTATGCTAAATTGAATACATTTTGGACGAAGGCAGGCCTATAGGAGTTAAAATGGATCAGAAATTGTATTTAATTAAAGAGAATTGTTTTTGAGTTTTAATGGTGTTTATACATTCTATTTCGCTTTGGTTTCATATTTTGAATGAGGTGTTTATATTTTGAGCCCCTTGAAATTACCCCTCTGTATTTTAACTGCCGCAATAAATACAACTAAATTAAACTAAACTTAACTGACTACAGTGACTATTGATTATAGGGTCTGTTTAAGCCATAGTTTATTCGGCCTTTCTAAAATTAATATTTCTTTTTTATATGCATAAAATATCCCTTACGTAATATTAAATGAAAAGGTTATATATACGTGTTTAAAGTTTAAATCTATGTATGTAAAAGGTAAAATATGGCCATGTGGATGATCAAATATGTGTGGGAAAAAGCTATTTTTTTATATCTATGTTGCTTGGAAATAATGTTTTTTGGTATTTTTATGGCAATATTGTTATTTTTTATCAAAATCATCTTAATTGCTTATTGAATCAACCATTTATTATTTGAAGAGGGTTTTTTAATAAGTCTAAATGTTACTGGGGTCAAAATATTTTGTGAAAATAGTTTGGTGCCACTGTATTAAAAAAACAATTCTCCTTGTTGTCTTTCCCAGGCATCACCACTGTGCTGACCATGACCACACTTAGTACCATTGCCAGGAAATCTCTTCCAAAAGTGTCCTATGTGACCGCAATGGACCTGTTTGTGTCCGTCTGCTTTATTTTCGTCTTTGCTGCTCTCATAGAGTATGGCACGCTTCATTACTTTGTCAGCAACAGGAAGCCAAGTGCCAAAAAGGACAAGAAGAAGAAAAACCCGGTGAGTTTCTAAAAGTTAGCCGTTGACTTGTGTTTCGAAATTTTATTACCTATTATTGTGGGTCCTCAACTTTTTTTTGTTTTAATTATCCTTTACATATAGCAAGTGGAATAGACTGTAAAGCATTATAGTGTACACTTTTCAAAGTATTGGTCTTTCTCTAGCATACTCTGCACTCAGTAGGTTAGACGGATGCTCTAACCTTTTCATAATCCATCCCACATCTGTAACAGTTGTTTTTTTTAGACCAGGGTCATGTGGTATGTGTTGGCCGCATATGAGCTCTAAATCCCTCAAAAGATCAAGTCAAAATGAGGGTTTAAGCTCTTATAAAACATTTTACACAGATCTTACTCTCCCCTCCATTATTAGATCTATAGGCAAAGGATATGAATAATTGTTTATTTTAAAGCAGCAATTTTGATACTTAAAGGATAAACGCTCTATGCTTGTATAACTGATTGGAGTACTGATTTTCTGGGTGAGGCACAAAGAAGAGTCTATGAATTTTTGCACTCTTTAGAGTTTTTTTTTTTTTAATGGTCTACCATCTTTAGTGGCAGAAAGGGAGAAAGAAATGAATAATGCATAATGTAGAGTCTCACTTATATGTTTTCTTGCCTTAAAAATAAATGTATAACCCTAACTTACAAAGACTCTCCCTCACACAAGTTCTGATGTTGCCACAGTCCCTAAAATAGATAGTCAATGAGCACACAAATACCCAGGAGGCTTTGAAGATATGTTGGAAGGTATTAGCCATAATTTGCAAAGAGCAATAGAAATCAGCTAAAGTATTGGAAGATCAATGCTTCACAAAAAGCAGTGAACCTGGTGCATCTCAAGTATAAATTTTTGATTTTAGTAAATTAACTAAATCCTTTTAGTTGTTCTGCATTCTTCTTCTCCCAAGGTGAGAAAAAATGTGAGATGTACATTTATCAAGATGGATCATCATATTTGAAGTTTGTGTCTTTCTGCACTGTATGTCATCTCCATAAGACCTGACAAATATCTTAGCTGTGTCTTTTATTATATCTGTGTCCCTCTTTATTTCTCTTTTAACTGTTTTATAATTCTCTGTTTTTTAAAAAAAATATGTGTATATACATCCCTTTGTTTCATTTTGCTTTGTTTCTCCCATATGGACAAAAGCTCCTCCGGCTCTTTTCCTCCAAGGTATATTGCCTGTGTCCAACTGCATGTGTCTGCTGCATTTCGAGTTTTTGGGCCCCTGGCACCTCACTGCTTTTCTCTCTGCGCAACAGCAGATACGCCTCTCTCTATTACCACATATATCTGCATTCTAACTAACTGTGCACCTCCTCATTTACTAAATGGGTATTGAAGATCGCATTGAAAGGGGCGCTTAGCAGTGCACAGTGCGGAGGCAGCCAGCCAGATATACTTATACAGTTTCTTTTTTATTTGTTTTTTTTTTCTTTTATGAAACACTAACAGGCATTTCACATATCCTGTGGTCAAAAATGTATTAGTAAAGAGCCCCATGTGGACCTATTCTGGCTTCCTCTGTCCTGTTACACTCTTTGTTGTTGTTACCATAGTGAACAAGCAGCCAAACCAAGAGCTTCCTATTTTCTCTTTTCCTTTTTCTGTCAGTCAATTTTTCAGTGTGCTCATTGGGCTTCTTAACCTGACACTTCCTAAAGAGTCAGCAGAGCCTTAACAGACTGAAACAGACAACCCATGCACTATATATAAATAGTACGTTGATTTGGAGGTAATACTAAAACAAAAGTTTGAAAAACTATAGAAAAGGGAACTAAAACATGTGAGCATATAAAAATTCTTTTTTTTATTTGCATCTACATCAGTATTAAATGCAAGGGCTTATTCAGAAATGCAATAGCTTTGTCCAATCTTTCTTAAAGATAAAAACATAAAGTAAACATTGTTTGTGATTCTTAAAATTATAATTTCTTCAATTCTAAGCCTGTTCCTGATTTTATTATCTCAAGCGGGTTGTGACTTTCAGCCAGTTAAAGC
Source organism: Jordanella pulchra (assembly GCA_034780135.1). Classification (NCBI taxonomy): domain Eukaryota; kingdom Metazoa; phylum Chordata; class Actinopteri; order Cyprinodontiformes; family Cyprinodontidae; genus Jordanella; species Jordanella pulchra. The sequence continues at coordinate 7,380 of JAUZNJ010039351.1, read as the reverse complement.
TGTTGGTGCCAATACGCTGGTTCTACTTTTACTTTTTCTCATTTTGCAAACACCTAAGCAGCCTTCCCCAGCTTGACCAGATCATGCAGCAGGACAGTGTTGCTGTTTATCGTGCTTGAGTTCCCAAAACCTTTTCTTTTATCAACCCCCTTTGAAAACTCTGTCATAGCCTAGTACTGCTAGTCCTTTCATCAAAATACCTTAATATTTTACCTTTATCTGGACAAAGATGCCTCAACTTACCAATGTGCTTTTTGTTTCTTACATCTTTGCTTACTTTTGTGGTTATGTATAGTTTTCAAAGGGAGAGCAGGTTTTTAACTGGGCTTAATGATACGTTTTAGCGAGTTAAAGATTATTTAAGGGATGCATGCATCTAAAATATTTATTCCTTATGCATACTAGACTTGCCCTGTATATACCTTTTTTAATTTCTACTACAATCATGTTTGTGTTTATATATATATATATATATAGGGAATAAACAAATGAGAATCTTCTACTTTGTTTAAGAATTCTTCACACCAGATGAAACCTGCAGGGCAACATTAGAAATCAGGCAGATTGTCAATGGTTTATGTGGGATGTTAGACAGCAGGGTAATAGATGCACCAAGTGCATAACACTTTCCCCTTTACACCTGCATGTGAGAGTTACCTGACATGCACAAAACTTCCATTTAGAGATGGACAATATTTCAATATCAATATATATCGCAATATGGATTAATTCAATATGTGTGATATAACTTTTACACACATTTTCAATATTTCAGTAAACATCACAGTCTATACATGCAGCACTGATTGATGTTCCAGGTCTTCATGTAGTTTTATGTGTTTTTGTTTTTCAAAACCAATAAACATTGCAAAATATTCAGCATAAGTTTTTATAGTTAGTTGTTGTAGGCATTCTTGGCTGTCTTTCTAAGGCTTTTATTTTTTATACATCAATATTGAAATTATATATATTAACCAAAATTAAGAAATGTATTGCAATATAAATTTTGTCCATATTGTCCAGCCCTACTTCCTCCATAGTGTTAGAATCTAGGAAGCACCATGGAGTCTGAAAGCTCTAGTGGGGCCTTATTAATGATATCTGCCCTGCCTACACAAAAGAGGATTAGTTTTCAGGAATTTTTAAGCAGGATTGACAATGTGCCAGTCAATTCAATTTAAAAATGAAATTATTGATATAAAACGGAAATTAAATTATAATCATCATGCATCCTGCAAAACTGTGGATAGATTGTTGTAATAGTTTTAGCTGCAAATGCATTTTCTCTCATCCCTTTCATCTCAGCCCCGGTCTTGGTTCAGGCAAAAGGGTTTGTCAATTGATCGGACTGCTTCAGTTTTTTCATCAAAATAGAAAAACTGAAACCGATGATGAAATGCTACAACCTCCTATTAATGTGTAGAGTAAGATCAAACTGAGTGTGAGGAAATATCTGTATCTGTATGGCCCTACAGAAGTGCAGATGAACCAAAGTGTCCGGCAGTTCTTTCTTGCTTTCCCACTAATAATATATTTTTCAATATTTTTAAAGAAAAAGTCATGGAGTTCCAAAAGACTATTAAATGGTAAATGGCCAGTACTAGTGCTTTATCAAGTCTAAGGACTCCACAGCACTTTACACTGCATTCAGTCATTTACACAGACTTTAATTTACTGATGTGGCAAACAGCATGTTAATCATAGTGGCACACTGACAAAAGTTTCGTTTTGGTAGTCACCCAGAGGCAGCTAGGGTTTTAGCTTTTTATCCTGGGCTTTTAGTGTCCTCTGTTTTGTTTATTTCATTCTTGGTGCTATCATCTTGGCAATCTTTGTTAAAAATTCTCCAGAGCTGATCAAGTTCTAAACATTTACAAATAAGTTATCTTTTTGTTTTCTCTTATGATAGAGTTTGATTACTCTAATGTTAGCTTTTGTTATGATGTTATTGGAAGTTGAAGATTCAAAGTGTTTCTTGGTTACAAAGCCTATGACAGGAAAAGTTATTAATATTTATTGAGGGAATTGGCATATTCTCCAAACTAACACACCATAATTTCTACATTATTTTTGTAATTTTTTTAACTTACATCACCTGCATAGTTTTCAAACGTGATTCGTAGATAGCTATAAACATACCATTACATATTTTAACTAACATCATAGAATGGAAGGCAGAAAATTAAATTAATGATTGACATTACAGTAGCTGCTTGCTGGACTATGTTGTTTTTCTACTTGTTAATCATTTCTTTTAAGGCACATTTTAAAGTAGTCTTGATTGTTGCTAGTGAATGAAGATATTCAAACATTTTTTCTAATGTCCAACAGGTGACAGTTGCAATGTTATAATCAGGGAAATGTACTGACAAAATGTGATATACATTCATGGTTTACTTTATTAGTTTTGCTTGAATAATGACATTTTGTATTTCCATCAGCTTTCTCCCTGCCTATTCATTGTGATGGGTGCTTCTATAAGAACTCGTCCTGTCTTACATGAATGTGCACATTTCAAGAGTCAGTAACCCTGGGTTTACTTATATGATTAATAGCTAGCTGTTGTGTCACACATCCTAAATGTTTGAGTTTGTTAAACCATATCTAAGAACTCCCTATGTATGCCCTAGTTCGTGGTAAAGGTCACTTCAAGAGACACCGAACATAGTTTCAGGTGCATGACTACAGCAAAACAAAACTACTATATTGTTTGGTTTGTTAATTTACAAATTCATGACCAATTAGATACTAATCTGAAAAATAAAAAAATATAGCTTAGCTATCTCATAACAATTTTCACTTCCACAAAAGCTAAATGAATCAGATGGTTTAAACAAAGCATTGATAAAAAGCTGTTGGATGGTAGTACTGACATAAACATGGTGCCTAACAAGCAGGACACATAAATAGGAGGGACTGCTTTAGTTGTCAGTTTTATTCTGTGCCAAGGTTTATTTGACATTACATGTGCAACAGAAGTAATTCACTTTACTTAATTACCCTAGTCATTACTCATGGGTTTCGTTGTATTTATTTAATTGCTTATTGTTACCCAAAATTAAGTTCAAGTTCTCAGTCGTGGCTTTCAACAAAGTCTCAATAACATGACTTAAGTGGTTAACTCAGTTTGTCTTAATTAAAGCAGACACCAACGGTGGACATCCGCCCACGCTCGGCTACAGCAATCCAGATGAACAATGCTACACACATGCAGGAGCGAGATGAGGAATATGGCTACGAGTGTCTTGATGGAAAAGACTGCACCAGTTTCTTCTGCTGTTTTGAAGACTGCCGCTCTGGAGCCTGGCGGCATGGAAGGCTGCACATTCGGATCGCTAAGATAGACTCATACGCACGCATCTTCTTCCCCACTGCATTTGCTCTCTTCAATCTGGTCTATTGGGTCTCCTATCTATATCTTTAGGTATGGGGGTCTTCCCAGCTAGTCCATCACTATTTTCTGTGTGCTCAGTGCCAGGAAGTGACATTTTACAAAAAACAGATCCCCTGAAATACCCCAAATTCTGGTCTGATTTTGTTATATTTATGTTAAGTCCCTTTAAATTTTCACAAGTTCTTAAAATAACTTGATAAACATTGCACATACTGTAGCACTGCATTTTATTTGTGTGAAATGGTTTTACTGTACTTATGATGCAAAAGCATTGGTCTTGTGAGGGATTACTACATTTTGTTTTTCTTTAATTTATTTGCATTCCTCTAAAAGATGATATTAAATCATGCAGTTATTTATAATTGATTTGCCATTGGGCGTGTTTGCTCTCAGAAACTTATATAATAAAATAAAAAACACTAAATCTGTTTTTTTATGAAAATACATACTTTTATTGATGATTTTAAGAAAGTGACACAGTAGGTTCCCTTATTTGAACTGCTCGATGTAAAACAACATTGCAGTGAAGCATTCATTCTAATTTAAACACAAAAAAATCTGTGAAGAATATTAGTGTAGCCAATTATGTCTCGACTATGACCATGTTGAAACAATCAGTTTACTGTTTTTTTCACATTATTTTTTATTCACAAAGGCATCAGATCTGAGGCACTTTAAAAGAGCGTTGTTTAACTATGAAAAACTGATTATCTACAGTAAATATTTCATGTGCTGTCAGAATACAAAAATGCTTTTTATGTACAATTCTCAGCTGTATAGACACTGTATATAAATTCTCTTATTAGATTTAGGGTTGCTTCTATTGCATGCACCTTTCAGGTCAAACAATCCCAGCATATCTTATGGTCTTCTACTGTTGGCTATGGTAACTACAAAAAAAAACAAAAAAAATACAATTTTGACTTTTTTTTCTATAAAAAATAAAAAAGTTGAATATTTAAAAAAGCTCTGAAGATATTTTTTGATAAGGAACCATATTTGCAAACAGGTGGGACGATTAGCACAGTACTTAATCAAGAGTATGTCGCCATCTTTATTTGTCCTTAAAGGTACTCATTAATATAAACTTGTTGGTATACCTAATAAACTGCTCAAGAGATCAGAAATCAAAATAACTAATTGATCCAAATGTAGTTGCACAACCAGAAATTAGGATTTATGATTCAAATCTGATATATATTTCATTGTAAACCTCAGTCCAGACAGCTTTAACCTAATTAGAAATAACAGCAGTTGTGCGTGCCATCCTTTAGAAAAATACATATAATTATTACAAGTTGCTTTTTTTAGAACAAATGTGTTAGATGTGTTTTCAATCCACTCATCTCTGTGCTAATAATCACAGTGAGAATGTGAGTTTCTGTATACAGTCAAAAGAAAATCCATTTTTTAAGAGGTTAAAAAAGGCCTTTATTCTGTGGTCTTTATTTCTCTGAGGGTTTGCTTGACTGTGTGATGACAGCAAATGCTGTAGTAAGCTACATGTAATGCACTATAACAAAAACCCCATACCACTCAGTTTCGTTAGACATCAGTATGCAACTGACAGTGCTGCAATATAATTTGTAAACTCATACAGAATGGGTGTAAATAACAATGGCTATGTACATACAATTATAAATGGAAGAAAACATTTGTCAAGCCTTTGGCATTTTCTAAAAGGGTATATATTTTGTAATTGTAACATTGTTACACTATATCAATCAATACTATAATATATTTATTGTTTATGCGTGACTGACCATGCATTATACTTGATGGGGGAAGTTTGGGTAGGATGATGCAAATGAGTTATTTATTTATTTATTCATATAACTGTTGATGGTATTATTTGTTTTGATTCATAAAAAATGCATCTTATGCTCATATAGCCCCATAAAAGAAACACAGAATGTTGTCATCTATATCAAAGAGACATAATTGTTCTATGTGTCTATAAAACTTGATCCTATTTATCTTGTGTTTTCTATGTTGTGATCAATGTACACTACTCAAACAAAGGCCTGTCAAACTGTTCTATTTGTTGAGTGACTTGCAACCTTTTACGTTGTGCTGCTTCTGAAGTTTAGATTCTGTTAAGACAGCAAAAAATTAAGAGGTCCAAAACCAAAAGCTGAAGAACATTTTCATATTATGTTTTTCACATTTTTTTCACCACCTTTTATTTAATTATTTGCATTGGTAATGGGTTTTACCAAGTCAATGCAATTATGAGCTTACATGTGTACCATTTATAGATCACGTTTCTATTACTTCATTCCCAGTTGTCTAAAATGGTGATTCTACTGTGTTCCACTTAGTAGTTAAGTGTTTTTTTGGCTATATACACCATTTCTCACATCTTTAGGAACATCAGATTTTTTATTACAAATTGTTGCAGTGCCAAAATTAAGATGCAAGTGTAGAGAACAACTAACTTTGGAGTTTGAAATAGGCTAGACTTCCTTAGAAACTGCCCTTGATTTTCAAGTTCACTTGAACTGTAATCTGTCTGTTTTTAGTTTATTCTCTTGATCTAACGGTGGTATGATTCAAAATTCAATTAGCCAAGTTAAATGGACAAAATGAGACTTTGTGAAAATCTAAGTAGACTGAGAGGTCAAACTGCAAGAAATTTGTACCTGAGGATAGATGTCTAGCACTTTGGATGTCAAGGTAAAGGTTGAGGCCTCTTCAAACTATATTTCATATACTTCTCTTTGATAACTTCTGAATGCGGGGATTTAAAGATGTGCATTAAGTATTAAGGCAGGTTTACACTTCAAAGCATGCTTGCTGAATAAATGATCCGTCAAAAAGATTTTGAAGGACTCAGTCTCTTCCATCTGCTTTTAATCCTCTGTTTTTATAGATATTAGTCTCTATATTTTCTAACAATGTAATGATAACTGTTTCGGGACCAATGTGTAAAACAAGGTACATGAGCAGCACATGTAGATATTTTGTGTTGTTATCAATGTTATAAAACAAAAAAGAAGCACTGGACACACAGGACTTGTAAAAGACATCTACAGCAAAAATAATTCTGTTGAGATCCTCATTCATACAACATAAGTTGCTTTGTGTTTGATCTGATTATTGTGTTGAAGGGTCACATCTGACAGGGTCTAGAAAATGTATTACAAATATTATGGAAAAGTTCATTTTCATGAGAAATATAGCACATAGTTGTGATTTTTTTATAATAAAATGATTGGTTTTGCCTGCATGATGTTGGTCTTATTCTTTATATTTTTTCTCAAACATATTTAGGCTTTGACCTCAAGCACTTAGTATCAAAAAAGTATTTATAGTACTGAGTTATATGAAAGTCTTATTCCAAATGGTATTAAATACATTTCTCTCCTTGAATTCTAGACACAACACAAATGATTATTAATAGAAAACCAAGAAATCACATTTACAAAAGTATTCACTGCATTTGCTGAATACCTTGTTGATTCGCCTTTGGTGCAAATCAACGTCTCAAATCTTTCTTAAATATGTTGCCATAAGCTTAGCACACCTATGTTTAATTTATCTTCTTTGCAGTTCTTCTGTAGCTCCATGGGGTTGGATGGGAAACATCTGAGCACATCTGTTCAGTTGGATTCAGGTCAAGGCTTTGGCTTGGCCACACCAGGAAAATCACTGTGTGATTGTGAAGCCACTCCTTTAAAATCTTGGTTGTGCTTTGGGTGATTGTCCTGATAAAAAATGAACCAGTCTGACATCAAGAGCACTTTGGGGCATGTTTTCAATCATAGTATGTCTGTACATTGTTGCATTCATTTTTTTCTCTATGGTGACAAGTCTGACAGTTCCTGCAGCTAACCGGTATCCCCTAGCATGAAGCAGCCACAACCATCCTTCACTAAAGGTATTGTATTGGCTTGGTGATGAGCAGTGCTGTAACGGGGATGTTCTGAGAACCCAAAATTCAAGCCAGACAAGGAGAGAAAAAGGTTTAACGGTTTATTAGTAAG
>JAUZNJ010039350.1:0-10765 GCA_034780135.1 Jordanella pulchra | reverse complement strand
ATCCATCCATCCATCCATCCATCCATCCATCCATCCATCCATCCATCCATCCATCCATCCATCCATCCATGTATGCAGCCATACATGCATCCATCTGCATGCTAAAATCTTAATGGCAAAGCTGACAAAGATATAGTGAGATAACTTCTCTGCACACCTACTTACAGAGTAGAAGAATAAAATTAAGCTTTGGGGTTTTTTTTTGGTCTTTTTTTTTTTTTAGCAATCTTCCTCTTTGGTCCAGAACACAGTATTTCCTTTTGACTCTACAGTATTGTTGTAAGCAGCATGTACAGGATTTTGTTATTGAAATCAGGAAGAAAGAATCTAATATTTCTTTCTTTCGTAAGAATAACAATAATAAAACAGTTAACAGAGAAAGGTGGCTATCTGCAGAGAGTGACCCGATCTCAGGATAAAAAAATAGGAAATTTGCTTTAATTCTTCATCTGCTGATGTTGTCAGGTTCCTTGCAACTTCCTGACCTGTTTCTATCCATTTACAACCATCTGGTTTTAACCAGTTATTGATAATAGCATTGGACTTTAAGAACATCTTCAGATACTCCTCATTCTTTGCACCCTCTCTGCCAGCTATGGCTCTACCTAAAAGCTGCAGGTTTGGAGAAGTTAGGAAAATCCTTTAAGTACAGGGGAACTTTATTTTTTGTTAACCAGATTGAGTTTGGCTGCTTGCAGGTGTGAATGGAAGTAGACTGGCAATGAATCAGGTGAAGATTCAGCAAAGTATGCACACATATCCAACCAGCTTTTTGTTGTTTTTGGGCTTTCTTAGTTTTTCAGTTGTGTATAATAAATGTCACAGTATCTGTGGAATGAATTGTCTATTTCATGTTAATTTTACTATATAAAAATCACACATTTTATCAGGATTATTTAGACTTTTTAGAGTGATTGTGTTTGCTGCTATAAATATTTTAAAATGGCCTGTTTATAACTAAACCATTTCATTCTCAGACTAATTATCTATTTGATCATTTTAAAAATGATCTCTGCATTATATTTTATAAATAAAAGTTCTTCCCCCAGCAAGATCTTTTCCTTAGATCACTATGGGAAAATCAAAATAAAAGAGCAATAGATTATTCATTTAGCCTTCTATTCGACAGTTTTCAAATCGCAGAACTAACATTGAATTAAACATAGATATTCAATACCAGTTTGTTAAATATCAAGTGAAGCTGGAAAAACTACATCCAAAGTCTCAAAGATTTAAATCTTTCTTTACATAATTGAAGAATTTCATCACAAAGCTTCACATAAAAAGAAACAATTTGGTAATATGTACCATCAGTTCCGATTAAACAATCTTCCCTCATAATTTTAGTTTAGTAGTGGTAAAAAAGCTTCATATTTTAAGATGATGTCAAGAATATTCTGAAGGAGTTCACCCTCTCTAACAAAATCCTTAAGTGGGGAAATATAAAAGACTAAAGAGTCTCATTTTCTATGATTGATCCAAATAATGATGCTATTATATGTCATTATTCTTTCTTATGACAGAAAATGAGAGGAAATAAGTGACCAGGCACAGAAACTAAGTAAATAATTGGACTTACCTGTATTTTGTCCTCATCACTCATATCATTGCATGTGGAGCTGTCCAAACACACTGAACCAGACCCAGAGCTGCACATAAATCCAATCAGAACCATAAAAAGCCAGCGCTGGCACACCATCTTCTTATTGGAGACTAAATCACTGCTGTAAAAATAAAAAAAAAATAAAAAGGCATCAATCAAAAGCCTTTAGGAGCTCTGGAGATGTTTCTGACCCAGTAGAATTCAATCCTCACTTGATCACAGAGCAGAGGACCCTACTGGTTGTTAGAAGTCTTTTGATCCTTACACTTGTGCAACACATCCCTGCCTTATATAACAGTTTGCTTCAATGCTATCTTTGACATGAGATGATTTGTATGTGTCACGGTTGAATAATGGCTGAGCTCAAATACCAGCGCTGATCATTCCTGCTGGAGCCAGCATTGCACATGCTGTTGCAGATGGTCATGTTTACAATGTGCATCTTATTCAAACCAAGTTACTGAAAGCAGAAATGTGACATTGGAAGATTTACCAGCAGATATTCATAATTCTTCTTTGTTGCTATTTTTTTGTATTCTATTTAAAGTTTCAGATCAGCAAATGAATCATATTATACAAAGATAACCTGGTTGTATATAAAATGTATTTTTCAAACTACTTAAGGGGGAAAATTATCCAGATGTCTGATTGACTGCTTTTCTTTTGTTGAATTATGAAAAATATTACTTTTTGGCTGATTGGCCAACAGCATTCACTTTTGTATGTACAGCAGAATAGTTTCGCACGCAATGTAATTATCTCTATGACCTTTAACCTCAGGGTTGAGTAGTGATCCTGTCTTCTTTGAAAAGTTTCCTGGTCACATTTAGTCATGGGGCTAATGTGATAACAGGAGTGACAACTTGCTGTCACAAGGTCGAAAACTTAATAACCTAGAAGGAGAAACAGATATCACCGTTGCTTCCAGCAGACCAACAGATACAAATGTTGTGATTGGTGTCTATTCACCATATGCATAAGCTTTAATAACTTTCTGTTTTGATCTTTTTCTTAGATTGTTGATGGCATTTTTTCCACAACAATCTGGCATCTACCGACAGGATTCCAAGATAAACCCTTTTTTTTCTCAGTTTGTCTGCGTCCTGTTATCCAATAGTGACCATCTCAGGATGCATCTAGACCTGGATGCCTTCCCTTGTCACCCCACTGCTACTGTAGGTGGTGGGTTTGATCTAGCATGCATGTGTATAACTAACTGGACGGTTGCTCCATTTAATCCAGCTGTGTTTTCTGGCCCCATGTAGGTATACAATCAACCTTTTCACAACTTCTTACGTGGCTAAAGGGCTGCTAAGCTACTTTCTGACTCAGATTAAACTGCTGATACCACATATGTTTCTCTAATTGGACAAATTAGCAAAATGTTGCGCTGTAATAGCATTCCTTTGGTACAGGTCTTGCCTATATGAAAATAAGGAAAAGAGGACACACTTAAACCCCTTTGAAATCTTTGTGGGCAGATCATCATCTCTATCAAGCTTTACTCTCCCCTCCACCACTGTTTGTGATGTGGTTATGTATTTTATTTCCAGAATCCTCCACACTGTTCTTTCTGGAGTTTTACCGATCATGAAGGCTGTTCGACCAGCACCAGCAGACAGCGTTTTGCAGTTGATGAAACCAGGGGATAGGATTGTGGTGAAATATACCACTATTGAGGATTGCTTGGATGCCATCTACAGGATACTGAATGCAGATTATGTGGCACCTCCACTGTGTCTCTCATTCTGTTGCTGTTGGCTTCTGATACCCATGTTTTCACCTGGAGTTACCACTCCCATATAAAGAGACATGAAGTTGACCGCCATGATGAACTTGAGAGCCTCTGTAATCAAACAACTCTGCGCTTGGTAAAGATGGTGACAGATGGAAGCTGTTATGCCTGTGCCACAATGACATATGCTACTCCTACACCGCTCTCTCCTCTCAGGGCCTCATGGTGATGCTATAATGTCCACTCAACATGAATCTAATTTTGACACAGATGATTTTAATGATGATTTTCAAACCATTTCACATGATTTGTTTCTTGCATCAGTGTTGTTCAAGGACCACTGACAACAACCTTTAAAGGATACAAATGTCTTTGTTAGTCAGAGCAAACTTCTTAATGCACATGTTGTGATAAACTGCTGTTTTTAACTTCTCATTAGACTACATGATAATAATTATTCCATTAGAGATATCACCTACCAAGGTATGAGTATTGGAGTGCCTTTAAATTCAGGAAATCACTTAAATAAAGTCCATTCATACACGATAAAGTAGGTAAAACTGTCTAAAAAAGAAGCTTATCATAGTCTTATCTAATTAGATCCAAAAAGCCACCAAAAATATTCCAGTGCATCATCAACTCATCCAGGAGGTCAAAAAAGAACTCAGAAGAACTTCCAATAAGCCTGAAGCTTTAGGAAAAATATTATGTGGACGTAGTACAAGAGGGGCAGCACTTTACATCCAATATAAAACTGAAAGCATTTGAAAACAAATATTACTGTGGGATGCCCTGCGACAGACCGGCGACCTGTCCAGGGTGTACCCCGCCTCTCGCCTGAAACACAGCTGGAGATAGGCACCAGCAACACTCCCGACCCCATTAGGGACAAGGGTGTAAAGACAATGGATGGATGGATGGATATTACTGTGGGCCAGACATAAAGGTAATGCCATAAATTGGTATTGATAAAACTATACAATCTTCTCTGTGTCAGAAAATCCTCAAGAAAAATGTATGGAAATCAGTTCTTTACATGAATAGGCACACCAGTAAGTCCTCCCAAGAATGACTTAAAATATTCAAATACTGATTTTAGAAAGATTGGTTGCAATAATGCTTTTACACAGGACAAGGATGATTAAGATGTTTTTATTACGGTGTGGCAGTGGGTAGCGTTGTTGCTTTGCAGCAATATGGTTCTGGGTTCGATTCCTGGCCCCCGGTCTTTCTGCATGGAGTTTGCATGTTCCTCCCCTGAATGCCTGGGTTCTTTCTAGTTACTCTGGCTTCCTCCCACAGTCCAAAAAACATGATTATTGGGTTAAATGGAGTCTCTTACAACATGGATTTATGTATGTTTGTGCATCGTTGTATGTTTCTGTGTTGCCTTGCAACAGACTGGTGACCTGTCCACGGTGTACCCTGCCTTTCGCCCATAGTCTGCCGGAGATAGGTACCGGCCCCACTGCGACCCTGCTGGAATAAGTGGAAGAAAATGGGCGGATAGATGGATTTCTTCATTTGAAAACTGGTTGTTGTGTATAATCTAGCTGTCTTTATTTGATATTAAAAGTTCTATGTTTACATTGGTCATGATGGTGGAATCATAGTAGGTTGAGAACCATTGCTGGTCACCAAGACACACTTTGTGATGATATCCTAAACCATGTCTATGCGAAATACCACAATAATTGGTTTTATGGACATAAATTGTATTTCAGTGCAGGTGAGGGGATTCTAAAAGAAAGTTTAACTCAAAACTTGGCAAAAGTTAATGGTTAAGACAATATCTGGGCTCTGTTTTCAGAGTGCTATAAACAAAGTGGAAAAACCTTGTTTTTCCTGTGTGAAAAACAATGCACCTTTTTATCTGAGCAGCTCAAGGCTTAAGTAATGGCTTCTTGCTCACCAATATCACTTTGAAAGTACAACCAGACTTTGTAAAAATCCATAAAGTTGAATCCACAAAGTTAAATCTTCTGCAACAAAAAAATGAAAGTTTCTTCTACAGTTACACCCCGAAGAAATATATGAAACCATCGTTCTCAGTAAATATTCTATCAGATGCTTTAATGTTTTGAAAACAGAATGTTAATTTCTTAAAACACTCAAACGTTATTTGTTTTGCCTTTATTTAGTTTTTGAAAATAATTTATTTCCCAGCATGTTTTGAAGAACTTGTGGAGGACAAAAGGCTGCATAATGTGGTAAAAAAGATTGGAATTATGTTGTAAATAGACCTGCACAACTGGAACCATCAGGGGACATGTTCTTATGGGCTTAAACCCCCCGGGAAGGTCTCCCAGTCCAGACATGGGATCTGGGAGTCTCTGCTGAGACTGCTGCCCCCACAACCTGGTCCCAGATAAGCGGAAAATGACGAGTACATGAGTGAGTATCTATGGAAGTTAATTCATACTCTTTAGTGGACGTGTATTTAAAGTCATGAGAAACAAGTTATTAAGAAATATGGCTTATTAATGAAAGCTAGTCTATTTTATATTGTTAATATTTTTGACAACTGATGCATTTGTGGGTTGTTATGGTTTGTTGGACAACTGTACTCATGCTTACATTTAGCCATTCTTAATATATTCAAGTTGTACTGAGACAGTCAATACACACCTGAGCAGAGAAAAGAACATGTCCATGACTCATTCAGTCCAATCATTTAATCAATTCAATCATTCAATATTCCCCTTTTATGGGCAGGTACATACACAGATAAGATCATTTTAGTTTGCTGTCCATTTGTGATTCACATGACTGCAGTGTTGTTAATCAGGACATTGTTCATTTGTCTTTCCTCAAAATCAATTTCCCTTTCACATATAATGGTAATGCACCCAGCAATCACAATCAAGAGACTATCCAGGAAATGCTGGAAGGTTTCGTACCTTTTTACAATAATGTTAGCATTTATAGTTTCAAAATATTTCACCAAAAGTATTCTTTGTTCATACAAATATATTTAACACCTTTACCTCTTTAGGAATTCAATCAAAAACGGTACTGGATTAACTAAATATGTTGTTAAATATTTTAGATTGTACCAGATTTGTATTTCAACAAAAATACACAGCTTGTGTAGATAATGTTTTTTGATAGACACAATAATTGCTTTGTGTTTTTATAATGATTCTGAAATGCTTAATTTTGATTGTATTAGTTAGTTTCTGAATCTGATCATGAAAATAAATAGACAAAATTTACAAAATATGTTTGATAAAGATACAAGTTTTTAGCAAAAAACAATTTCTAAGCACTAATCATAAAGCAGCCCTGGTTAACCAGTTTATGCAGTAAGCATGGGGATGCTTCAAGGGTTTGGCATTGCTTAAAATCCTTTTTAAATTTAAACTTGTCTTTACTGATTATCCTTTGGGGTGTGCTTTCAAAGGGCATGAGATTATATTTAAAAAAGTGTAGAATTTGACAAAAAATACAGGCATTTTTAAACACGAAGCCTATTAAAGACGTTTAAAAATTTTTATTGGGGCCGATTTGAACACAAGTATGTGAGAAGAGAAGAAACTGTCTCCTGTTGCGTCTCTCCTCCCTGTTCTGTTTTTGTCACTCCTTGGTGGGCTTTTGTTTTTGTAACTCTAGCAGAGACACATCTCTTCCTACAGCATGACTCATTCTGCTGAGATCTGCACAGATATACGCACTTTAATATGAAGATCTTACATAGCTGTGGTGAAAATGAAACATGTTTTGGTATTTAATGGCTTTACATCTGGTACTAATCAAACCATATCTGATATTAAACTTTACCAAACATGTGTACAAATGCACTTTAAGATATACAATCAGTGCCACTGAATTCATATTAGAAGGTTGTCTTTTTTTTACCTTTTTCCAAATGCTTGTCCTCTCTTCTCGCGTCCCCTTCTGCCTTTCCTTCACAGATCCTGCAGACTTCCAGTCACTGTCCGCCTCTCAAGCTTTTTCCCAGTAAGTAATAAAATGCCCTGTTGGAGATGGGCTCACTGTTGCTTAGACGATGAAAGCTCTTTTTATAGTTGCACGAATTAGAGAATGTTGAGTCTCAAGGCCTCTGGGTGTGACTGAGGTGCGGCGTCAACTTCTCTGCTCCAAATGGGGAGGAGTGTGTGTGATTTTGTGCATGGCCACCCACACGGCTCCTGATCAATATCGCAAGCTTGTTCATCTGAGAGTAAAAAAGAACAGAAGCATGATGGCACAACCTAACTCACTGTGCTCAGTAACTTTTCTATTTTAAGCGCATTCCTAAAAAGGCTTAAAAATGTGTTTATGCGACTTTTTTGTTCTTTTAGATTAATTTCTTCAATAAATCTTCCTCATACCATATGACCATTAAAATAGAACTTTTTTGTCTGTTAACCCTGGCAGGTCTAAGCCTGAATCCCTCACAGGGGGATCCTAATTGTTCACTTTGAACACCAACAAGGGTGCTTGTAAAGTCAATATGACCGATTCAGTCGTTTTCTTGTTGGTTATTTTCTGGGAAGTAGTACGTGCGTCCCTGTGTGGAAACTTCATTATAAGGACCTGAGTCACCAGCAGACGTCATAGAAGAAGAAGACACACAAAGACAAAAACACACAGACACAGGGATAAAGGGAGAAAGTGTGATGAAGAAAATGTATCCCTTTCACCAGTTAAAAATGAAGTTCTATACCCTCACCTGTGACAGCTTTCAGTTTTTCCCAAGGACAAATAGAAAGATATAGTTCTTGTTCTGACTTAGAAATGTTAATGTCTTAATAAGGTTATGATACCATTTACTTAATGGTCAACTCGCCCTAGTGGTCTGATGTATTACCCCCTATTTAGAATAAATTTTCAATTAAAAAAAAAACCTTTCTGTTAAATTTTGATATTTTTTTCATTCTTTTCTATATTCTTAGTCTATATTCTATAACTGAAGAGTTCTTATTTTTCAGTGTTTTTGTCTTACATTCGTTTTTTATGTATCTGTTTTGGAGTTGGGCTGCACAATATTAGAAGACCTGTGACAACTGGGGTTTGCAATGATGATATCTCTTGCAATATATGACTAAATACTCACAGCGCATCTGGAAAGTATTTACAGAGCTTCACTTTTTCCACATGTTATTGTAAAGCGTTGTTCCAGATTCTAATACGCTAATCTGTTTTCTGTGAAATGCCTTTCATACCTTTGAAGTATACAGTTTTTATCATCATAGAACATGTTTGGTACATCTGTGAAATACATGGAATAAGGAATTCCATTATAGGACGCTGTATCTCTGATCTAGCCTGGCCAGCTAGACTGATTTATGCCCATTTATTTGGTCATCAAACAATGTTTAATGGCCGTCATGTGAACCATTTTGATGTTTTGTCACTTGCAACACTCTAACACCCAGCCAACTGTAGCTAAGCTATAAACTATGCACGGTTGGTTGGAATGTGTGGAAACCTTTAGCTATACTAAAGTCTACTTTGTGGTTGCATTGAAGGTGAAAATCAGCTGTGCTTCCTGTCATGGTTGCTTCAAGTGCTCAGCTTGTCTTGCAGAATACCTGCGATTGCAGAACGATGTCTCTCGTTAAACCAAAATATCACATAAATAAAGGATGCACTGTTTTATTTTTTATTACTAACATTTTACTTTATTGCTCTCAGCCACTGCGACTCTCACTAAACTTGCCACTGAGCTCTTTGCTATCTACCCATATCTATCAAGGGGGCGGCCACCTAATGATCAATACAATTAACTTGTCACCACCTGTCAACCAATCCTACAGGCTCATCAGCAACTAACTAACAGCAATCTAAGTGAAATGGTTTCCTGTGGTTGAAAAAAAATCTATTTACTATCACAACCCTTCTGCTGTTAAGTATGAGTGCTGATTTTTATTTACTTACTATTGAAATTATTTGCTCTATTTGCAAGGCTGAATAAGAATCTTATCTTCATGATGCCTCTGAAGCTGTTTTTCAGTTTTAGATTTTTTCGTGTAATAGCCTGGACTCCCTTAGACTCAAGCTTTTTTCAACAAATGCTTTGTTTCGTGATAATCTCTCCCCATACTTCTTTAGTTGTTAGTGAAAACCTGTGTGATCAGAACAGGCAGGGATATTGGCAACACTGTATCTGTTCTCCCTTGCAAGCTGTTGTTAAATGCTGGCTTAAACGAATAACACAGGATGTAATTTGTTGTTAAATGAGACTGAGGCATTTTTTTCTGTCAACACTCCCCCTGCAGGAGCAAACTCCATCAATGTTACTAGGATTTTGTATTGGAAAGGGATAGAGTACATGAGAATGTAGAGGATAGAAGAGGATGCAACACAGGTAATTGTATTTACAAAACCAAAAGAGTCTTCAAAAATGAAAAAGATGAACAAAATCTTGCTGCCAATGGCATCCAGTTTGTATGAAGATAAAAAGAAATTCCTTTTTTTGTCATATTTACATTGTTTAAACCACTGCAATCCATCCATCCATCTTCATCCGTCAGGGTCGTGGTCTCCAGCAGACTATGGGCGTAAGGCGGGGTACACCCAGGACAGGACGCCAGTCTGTCACAAGGCAACACATAGACAGACAAGGACACACAACCATGCACTCACACCTAGGGACAATTGAGAGATGTCAGTTAACCTAACAGTCATGTTTTTGGACTGTGGGAGGAAGCCGGAGTACCTGGAGAGAACCCATGTATCCACTGGGAGAACATGCAAAATCCATGCAGAAACACCCCAGGCTGGGATCGAACCCAGAACCTTCTTGATGCAAGGCAACAGCTCTAACCACTCTAACTAAAGAGTATCCTCTTTAGTTTGGTCTAAGCTTCTCCATCTGTGCTCATAACAAATCACTAATTGACCACCTGCTGAACTTCTTTAAGCTTATATGACTTATATGTCCATATAGACTGACGCCATCATCAGCCCGACTACTGTTTGTCTTAGACTGCCTGATTAATCACGTTTTTTTCCACTGGTCTTTTCTTCCTCCTTGTGCACTCCTTCTAAACCCCCTCTAGCTGCCAGGCTCATTGACAGTCATCCCGTTTTCACAGACCAACAGATGGTGGACTCCTGTTGGCGAGACCATGGTTGGTAGAACCTCATCAACTGGGAGGACTACAGCCCTGAGGATTGTTCTTGGGCATCAGGTTCCAGGAATAATCCAGGACTTTTTGTCATCCCATCCTTCCAACTTTTCTAGCCTGCACAGAGGTGGCAGTTGAAGGGGCGTAACTGTCATGGTCAAGGTGTGTGTTGCCATGCATTTATTGCCTAGTGGAGACAATTTCCCCACATTTTGGGGACTTATAGTCTATTGTGGGGACCAATGACCAGTCCCTATGAGAAGTTCTCTTCTTGTATTCAATTCAATTCAATTCAGTTTATTTATATAGCGCCAAATCACAACACATGTCATCTCAAGGCACTTCACAAAG
>JAUZNJ010039349.1:0-10766 GCA_034780135.1 Jordanella pulchra | reverse complement strand
TATATATATACTGAATACAATGCGCTTCTGTAACAAATCAAAGCAAAAGAGGACAAAAAAGTGCAGCTATTTAAAATGTTTATACTCAAATTAAATGGACAAAGTTCAAAGAAGAAAGAAAAATTGGTTTGTTATAAAAAAATAATTAGATAGATAGAAAATAGATTAGACAGATAATAATTAGATAAGGATTCTGTGCCAAAAAATCTTTTTTTAACGTATTTAAAGTAAATAATCATCTATAAACACACAAAGCTTGGTGTGTAACTGGGTCAAGCAGATGTCAAGTGAATAGATGCAAAAGTTCATTAAACCAAATGAATGAAGCAGGAGAGCAACCAAGCAGATATAAGATTATACCTCGAGTTTCCACAGCGTAGATGAATTTTTTCATGATGTTGAACCCAGTGACATCCAGCTGGGCCACTGGGGATGAGAGACAAACACAACGAGCATGAGACGATTAGCAGCTTATGTAAATACAGGATGACATGGTCTTTAGTCTTTAGATATTTACAAACATCTCATCCTTACAAACTTCCCTTTTAGGTTCTAATATGTTTTTTTTTCTAACCACAACAGTTAGACGGATACAGTATATGAGGTTTTCTTCTAAGAATTAAAAAATGTGCTCAATCAGAATATTCAGAGTCAGTCCCCAGCCGGGGATCCTAAGTACAGACAGGTGAAACGACACCACAGGTGTAACCACCTTGGTTATAAAACACAAAGTTTTATCCCTCATCGTAAGACACTGAGTGGACTTTAATGATCCACTAAAGTAGGACAGCTAACATAAAGTTATCCACACATCCATTTTATGCAAAAATTATAAAAATAATCTACTTACTGGCCTCACTTTGGTTGTCTCTGTTAAGATTATACACCTGCAAACAAAAACATATATAATGCATTACATTATGCAGCTAAGAATTTTTTTTTTATTATTTTGCCAAAGAAAACTGTTGCATTTTGTTTCTGTGCAAAAATAAAAACATTATATGGATATTTTTCAAAAAGAAAGCCCATTATTATCATCATATTACCATCATATTTAATTTCCCTTTGGGATAAAGAATTTTATGAACTGGATTGAATTAAAGGTTGACTTTAGCATAGCTTGTAATTCAAAATTAACTGGATGCATTAACTGAAATCTAGAAAGTCTGTTTCAAAGGTAGCAGTATTGCAGAGGAGTTAAATTTGAGAGCAGCAACGTTTGAAAGATGTTTTAATGTGTTAAAGGAGCAGAGGTAATTTAGAATCAAGGCTGGTCTTAAATAAGTTTTTCTTTTACAAATCATGTTTCATGTTTTTTTTTTTTTAAGACTAAAAAGCAAAGGTTTGATAGGGAGTTTTGGTTTTGTTTTACAATAGAGATTCACACTGCAGCGTGACTCATAAACACAACAGTCAAATGTCTTAATCTGCAGTAAAGTAGTCAGGTGACATCAATGCTATTTATTGATTGAATGTTTTGGAAATATTGTGTGCATTTCAGGAGAAAAGGAGGCCAAAATTATAGGGAGGAAAACAAAAAAGGTTGATCCTGGGAGTTTTAAACTGTGCAGTAATAAATCATGTCATCATCACATATTTTGTCACAGACCAAACGACAACTGTCTATTTACTTTTAAGGAACCTTACCGTGACAAATCAGGTGGAAAAATGGAAATAAAACAAAACAATGTCTGGTTTTCAATAGCTTTTATAGATATAAATCTGAATCACGTAATGAATAGCAAAATGTGTTTGATATTCATTGGACTATGTTTAACAGCTTCACCCATCTATGGACTGAAATCCTAAAACATCAGTTGTCTTGTTATGTGAGAAAAGCATAGCATTTTTCCCTCAACAGAGCTTCTAACAAACTACAAACAAGATGGCTGCCATTCAACAATATGGTTGTTCTGCTCCTCCAGAGAATCTCTGCTTTTTTAATAGGTAGGTAACTTCCAACAGCACTTGATTTTATTTACGGGTGTTAGATTTACGGTGAGCTGATTTGATATATTTTCTTATAAATGATGAAGCACAAAATATTGCAATCTATAAAAAAAGTTGTTTTATTTGTAAAACTATTATTTAAAAAAAAATGCATGCATCATTTGGTGTTGGTCAAAAACTAAAGAACCCCAACAGAAAAGGATTCTGGTTAAAAGATGGAAAAATCTGTTTAAATGAAACAGGTGTGTTAGGCACCGCTGGACCTTTCTTTCATAAAGTCATGACAGCAAAGTAAAAATCCATAAATTACAATAATAACAAAAAAGGGAAAAATAAACAGACAAAGATTTGAAAATAAAGGTTATTTTTATCGAAGTTCTTATTCTTGATCCCACTATAACATTTGAGGAGTTTTTGCTGATTATTTTATGACAGCTACAGAGCAGACATGTCTTAACATCAAAGGTGAAAAACCAAACGTTTGATTTCACAACAGCTCGGCTGGCCTCAACAGCTGCACGTTGCAGCTCGCATGGAGTCAATTACCTTCTCCTGTTCGCATGCAGACATAAGGGAGGTGTCGGGACATGAACGCTTTTGAATGTGGGTGCAGTGAGCAGTGCCAAAACAATTGCTTTGGGCTAAAATATATATATATATATATATATATATAAAGTAAGTCAGCCTAAAGTAGATACTTTGTTTTCCATGTGACAAAGTTGTACAAAAGCTTAGAGGACATGATGTCCCCTTCTCTCCTCTTTTGTCTCCATCACTGGTCGTCTTCGTCATATAAGCACAAACTAGTAGCCATGGCAACCTACCGGTTCTCTACCATCCATAGCCTCCATCCACAACCTGCGATCCTCCTCTGACAGAGCCTGCATGGTGATTATGCCTTGCCTGCACTCAAACACACACGTAAAATAATGTCATGATAAGTTGTGAACATTTTCAGCTAAAAGCTGGTAAATCAACCACTTTCCCAGTACTGGCCGACTCCACATGAAGAAACACAAGCAGATCCTGGATTCTGCACAAGAATATGCCTCATAACAAAACAACTACTTTAATCATGACATTTTATTAAAAAAAACAAACAGTTAGAAGTATATTATGAGTCATTTAAAAGACTTTCAGACAAGTGTTTTTTTTCTTTTGTGCAAAGCATGTTTCTTTGCACGTGCTGTTTGATTTAACTCAGATCAAATCACTAGATCAGCTGCTCGAATCAGACGTGCGCACGCCGACCCTTCCCTGAAAAATTCATCAGCTAATAAGAATTAATTTCACTGAAAGGATGGGGCAGCGTTTATCATGTGTCCTCACTCCTCCGTCACTCACACTGTCTCATTAGCCAAATTTGTCTCCGTCTTCAGACAAGTTTGCAATCGATCCCGCACCGGTCACTCTGTCAGCAGGAGCACATTCATCTTGTTGTTGCTCCCATCCTTTATGCCAATCACCATCCAAAGCTCCAGTACAGGACATCACTCATTCGGACGCTCTTCGATCACAGTGTACAGACACATCCTGCAGCTTCAACTATTTAACTGGGTCAAACTTCTTGGCCTTTCCTTAGAATGATGGAGATTTCAGGGTAGGAAGTCGTATAAAATAAGATGCAATCACAGAGTGGCTCTGAATTACTGTTTCAGCTGCAGCCTTAAGTATTTGGCAAAAGAGATTTAACACTTATTTTTTTCATAATCATAAAATATATAAACCTTCTATAAATAATATAAGATAAAACAAAGGGACTTTAAATGAATAAACATAAAAAAATAAGAATAAGGAAAGGTGGAGGATGTACAGAAATAACGCCTGGAATAGCGCTGTACTACCATGTCTATTCTTAATTAAGATAATTGCGCCCTCTGGTGTATGTGGAGAGAAATTACAGCCTCTCAAAAACCTAAAACTTTAGCAATAAGCTTTCTGATAAAGGCGCACCTCAAAATAGAACATGAAAAAGGTTGAACTGATTTGGTAATTCAACTTTAAAAAGTGAAGTTCTGATATTACAAAGATGTTTCACCAACAAAGTAATACTTAAGTCTTTACTACTTTAGTGTCAAGGGCAGCCAGTTTAAATGAGAAGTCTATTGTGGACACGCATCAAGGGGCATCAAGAGGTCATGCAAGTTTTCAAGTGTTGACGTATAATATCAAAAGCATAGAGTTTGAAAAAAATAACTTTTGCTGCGTGATGTAGGGTTTCAGCCAATCAGATAAGCTGATCTCAGAGCTGGTAGAGAAGCAGTCACACTGTGATCCTACAGAGCTAAATTTGTGTTAACTTAGGTGAAAATTAAAACCCTTTTTTGACTTTTTCTACAAAATTTGAATGAGATTTAATGTGAATCTATGTTAATTTGTAGATTTTCTCCTGCTCAATGATGGGAGGTTGCTTGAGTGTCACTGACACCCTCCATAAATAGAGCAGAACAAAGGTCACACCATATAACAATTCATGTGGAAGGAAAAGTGTGACATAAGGAGATGCAGAACCAAGAGCGCTATCAGAGGATTGCAAAGCAAATCCCATTGAAAATTTTGGGGAAAAAAAATCAATTTGATTATTCTATTTTGTGAGAAACTGAGTCTTGGGTTTTCCGCAGCTTTAGGTGAAAACCAGTTAATAAAAGTGCTCTCTGTGTAATGAATGAATAAATACGATGTTAAACATAAGTATAGAAATTAATTGTTTCATTATATTTCATTTTGCTTTTAGATTCACCAACAATTTCATGTTAAAGGGATTAAGAAATGGAAAACGTTTTCAAGAACATCAAAACAAGACGACACAGTTAATCAAACAACATGTCACCTGTCAACAGCCTCTACGTCAAAACAGAACCTCTTTTCTATGGATTCTGTCTTCCTCCTGGTGCACGACTTCAAGATGAAGCTCTCCTCCTCCCCCTGACACATAAAAGAAATAAAAAATGACCACGGTCATGTTGGTACTACATTAATAACACACATGACAACATATATCTTAAATAATAAAAACAAAACTAAAAGTTCCTGTTGTGATTTTTTTCCAAAGACTTTTTTCCCCTTATTTCCTTCTGACACTACTTAGATAATTCAACCTCTTAATGTCTTTATGCACATTTTTATTAAACTTCAGTAATGTTTTACAGTCTATGACATAAAATCTAGATAAAATATTGTTTATATTTTGTGTTTGTAACATGAAAGAAGGTGAAAAAGTTCAGATGGTATGAAAGCTTGTGCAAAGAATTTATCAGGTACTAAGATACTAAATCCTGGATCATTAATGAGGGACTATCTCACCATTTTGCCTCCAGATTTTGGGTCAAATACAACCATGGAAAACCTCTTGGGCTCCCGGTAGTATGTGCAGTAGTACTTAACCCAAGTAGATACAAAGGAGCCTGGGGAATAAAACAAAACAAGACGTGAGATAGCAAGAGATTACAGCAAAGGGAGAAGAACAGAAGTAAAAAAAAAACAGCAGCCACACACAAAAAAAACCTAAGTCAGGTCTGGATTAGGGATATTATTTGCTACCATTGAAAAACAACATGAAGCAGAAGCTGTTATCAAGTCTCCAACAGATCGGACATGACGTGTGTAACATCCTGACGGATACCAAATAGGCTTTTTACTCACGCTTCTCCAGAACGAACAGGTAGCCCTCCATGGTGTGCTGACTGACGCTCTTGTGTTCATGAGGATTCTCCTTCATCTTCTTCATCAGACTTTCAACCTCAGAACGCGTGCTCTCAAAACGGTTCCTCGTCTGTAAGCACACATTTATAGGAGCTCAGACTTCTCTTAACATTTATCCTTCAGATCAGAATGACTTTTTCCTGTGCCTGGAGCTCAGCATTCATGAAAACCCTTCTGTGAAACAACCCAACTGACCTGATAGAGATCCAACTGAGGGAATAAGTATGGAATCTCATGTTTAGCAAAAGCCAAACTTTTTTGTCAACAAATATATATTGTAAATTTGTTATTATGCTTAGTTATTAAAAATAAATCCTATAAATATGATATATTTACCAACGTTTTATTCATCAATAAAACATCTGCAGTAACTATTGCATGTCTACGTCTCATTTCAAAGACTTTTTCTTAGTCATGCCATTTAACAAAGCAAACAAATTTCTTTTTAAGAGAAAAAAAACTTGCAAAAGCGTCACCAATCCTCCACCATCCTTACTAATGGATAGGAAGTGCTTTTAGATGCAACTATCCTCTGTTTCATGCAACCCGTACTGACTATTGTTATAAAGCCAGAGCAAATTCACATCCAAACAAAGCATAAAGTTTCAGATAACATCATTAAATGTGTTTGGCAAATGTTACAAATTTACATCCCTGATGAAAGGACATTTTTTCTAAAGTTAGTTTGAGAATTGTTTACGCACGAGAGATGCTAAATGACTGATAGCGTACAGGAAGCCAAAATGCTGAAAATATTCTTAGTGATTAAAACAAAAAAAGATTTGATTGATCTATGGTGCCAACTCCATCAGGACAAACGTTTGGTTGATGTTTGTTTGTTGTTGGGTTCTTACATTCTGTATGCTGATAGTGAGATCAGTCTTGAAATGGTTAAAGTCCTTTGCAAGCTCATAGCCATGGTGATAGTAGGTGAACAGGCCTTGTAGAAATGCCAACAGCTGAAACAAAGTGCAAAAACAGCAGAAGAATTATGGATAGAAAGGGGAAAAAAATGCTTCTCAGGCTCATAAAATAAATCAAACATCAGAAATATTCAACTTTTTCTGAAATAGTTTCTGAGAAATTTGTACAACTAATTATTTATATTCTAAAAAAAATAACACAACCAAGAAGCTATCAGGCAAAACAAAGTCACATTGCCACCAGCAAAAGACCAAAGACCGTCATTTATTCAGAGCAAGTGACGTGCTCCGACCTGTCAAAGTGAGTTACTGTAATAAAGACCAGTCAGCAGAGGAATTAAAGGAACATTTCTATTGTTTAAAGGCTAAAAATAAAATGCGGTGCTGTCTTACAGGCTCCACAAAGTCAAACATCTTCCTCTCTTGAACCTCTTGAACCTTAAAGACGTACTCCAGAGAAACTTCATAGAAATGCTGCCTGACATTATCAACCTGGTTGTCTGCCTGAAACAGACAAGGAAATAAATGCATGAGAGCGGTAAATGTGGGAGGTTGGGGAGACAAAAAGAGACAGATGAGAGATGTGGACAGAAACAAACGGCCTTACTTCATGTAGGTGAGACTCTTTTTTCTTTGCTGAAAGGCTTAGATGCTTCTCCAGCACTGCACAATATTTCTCTGTCTCTTTGTCGTATTTCTTCTTGGCTTCCTGTCACAAAGAAATGCAAAGAAGAAACGTTTTTGTAACGTAATCTTCATTCATATTGCTCTCTTCCAACACTCATGTAGATCAGTCGCTCCACTTCAGTAAAACGCATGTGTTGGTTGAGCAACAGAGTGGAGTATGATGGTTGTACCAACATTTCCAAATCCTCTCTGGCAAACAGCTTTTGTTGGAGCCAATGATTATGGTATGGACTGGTTTCTCTCTAGCTGGGAAAACAAGGCTTGTCATCAATTCAAGCAATTACAAAACAGGGATGTGTTATGATGAGATTTTGCAACCAGTGGAAATCTTATATCTAAACTTTTAGGGAAGGAATCTGTTGTTCCAATGCTCTTCCCAGTAGAGCTCGGTTTATCAGAGAGCTTGGGAGTGAAGCAGATCAAATGACTTGGAGGTTTTGTTCATGCAAGAGTGACAAACACAACCGCATTGGCTGACCATTCACAAACATTTCACCAAGCAGCTAGAAAAGTTGTCAGGCTGTTGTGGCAGATGACGGTTCTCCCTCAGGTCAAGGCTGTTTTTGTTGACAAAATAAATGGTTAAATTACCAAAACTTGTTACTTTAAACTTTAAATAACCCCTTTTATTAAGCAATGCATACAGAAAAAAACCCTCTTAATTTTAGCAAATGTTTGGGAAAATTGTTTATCTGCACAGCACACACACACACACACACACACAACCACACACACATTCAACGTTACTTTTTAACCCACAGATAGCTCTCCTTCACAATGTGGCACAATCTAAGTAAAAATATAAGTAAACATTAGTTATAAAAATCAACTAAACACAGTCTTCCTTACTTTTTTTTGCATAACTTAGATTGTAAAATAAATAGTTATCTAAATTACATTAATCACCTAACACATGTTACAAAAATATAATCGATACAAACAAAAATAAAAAAATTATTAAGAATTAAAATTTAAAAAGAAATAGTAATCTAAAATAATACTAGGAAACAGAAGCAAAGTGCAAATACCAGTATTTAATATATTAAAAGCTGTGTGGCATGTCTGCAGACTAACCCCCAACAATATGAAGCCACATTTTAACTTGCAGCTGTTTTATGAAAAAAAGAAATGCTAGAGATTTTCTGAATATCTTTTTTTTTTCCCCCCAAGACAGAATATTTCAGGACTCGGACAGTGAACATATCCTTTCTGGGAGCCCAGCTGTTTGTCCAACAAAAGAGTATTTCAGCACACGAAAAAAGAAACATGGTAGGATGATGAGCTGGGTGTAAACCATAAACTGAAAATACCGAGGAAAAAGTAAACGCTCAAACCGAGCAACAAACAGCTGTGTCTTTCCT
This sequence comes from Jordanella pulchra, assembly GCA_034780135.1. NCBI lineage: Eukaryota > Metazoa > Chordata > Actinopteri > Cyprinodontiformes > Cyprinodontidae > Jordanella > Jordanella pulchra. The sequence continues at coordinate 2,143 of JAUZNJ010039349.1, read as the reverse complement.
CCTGGTTTGGGTGGGAAATAGAAAACAGCTGCAGACCACATCAGGAAGGATTAGTGTTGCTCTAAACAACAAGTTCTCTGTTCTAAGTCTGCCTCCTCGATTCTCTATGGACACCCATTCTAAAATAGCAACTTCTGTTGAGACTCTAATCCAAGTTTCACATAAATAAAACAAAACAAAAAAAAAACTTTGGAATAGTAAAGAGCTAAAGTTTATATTGCTCTTCTGTGCATTTTTAATCTATATACTTAAAAAGGGTTTTGCTGAAGTCTCAAAACTTTTTTTAAGTGAAAATAAAAAGAGGTGAAAATATTTGATCTACCAGCAGGTGGCAGTGTGACACAGTAATTGAGGATGTTGTGACCTTTGCCAGGGCAAATAAATCATGTTTTACATCAGCTTTAGGTCGACTAATCACATCTACAATGAAGTCGTGAAAAGCACATCTAATATGCCCAAAAAAACAATAAAAAATGAATCCAGTGAAGCTATTTACTATATTATTACCTCTAGTATCTTCCAGCAAACATTCACTTTGTGTGTTTTTTATTTTACCAAGCAGTTTTTTTTTGTGACCTGGAATTTGGCTTCCTGGTGACTGAGTTTAAATGATTTCTTACTTTTAATGTTTAAATCCGAACAAAAATGACACTAAAATCCACCTTTTCTTCCTCAACCTGCACCTAAAATCTTCAAAAATAATTTAAATAGTAATAGTAATATAGAACTGCTAGAGCTGCGTCTGTTTCATACTTGGCTGCTGGTGCTTTTTATGTGACAATAATCTGCTAGATTCTCCATTTGTCTGGACAAAGAAATGGAGCAACAAGACAGAAGCCTTTTGTTTTAGACAAAATATTCTGGCCTGCCTTGAAACCTCCCAAAACCTCATAGGAAAATATATTATGGAACAGACAAAGTCAAACTTTGGTTGCAGCTTTTTGAATTTTGACTCATTTCTCTCCTAACTAATGTGCCTGTTTTTCTATTGGATTATCCAAGACAAACATCACAATAACGATGGAAAATATCTGAAAATGTTTGAATCATGAACAATTCTTTATTAAATGCTAAAGCAGGAAGTATAAAGCTTGTGTTGAAACCAAACATTCGTTGTGCTGCAGAGTGTTGAGCCTCAGTGCATTTATTGAAGAAATTTCATTATTGTTAAAAGAGAACAGACAACCTCATAATACCAGCATTTTGTTCTTCAAGTCTTTGATCATTTGATTTTACTGCAAGACAGTTGAGATTGATATATTTTTGATTAATTCAAATTCCTCAGGGAATAACATAATAATATTAGACATAATGTATGAAATTTGCAACCCTACAGATTGAGCTTTTCGTTTTTACTTAGAGATCCTAAATAATCTCTAAGCCACTGCTTTAGACAGTAACCGTGCGAAGATCAAGCAAAAACCTGCAACGGAGGTCATGGACTGTTTAACTATGTATTAATAATAGGTGCATTTAAAAATGCACCTATTATAGAACACCTGCGGCTACATATCTAGAACCTTTGGCTACTAACTGCATGGATCAAGCACACATGTCCAAATGAAGGCAGATTATAATCTGTAATGTTTAGTACACGGCGGAGGGTTTTTTAAGTTAAAACAAAAAAAAAACTAGAGGAAAAAAAAAGAAAAAGAAAAGAACTAATGCAAGAACATGAAGATGGGAGACATGCTGCCCTGTTTCTACCTTTTCAATCACAGCAGAAATAATCGAATGTGTAATTTAGCTCATTTTATTGTCTTCAGGGCAGAACAAACACTGCAGCACAGGTCAGTAGGGGGTTGTGGTCTGCAATGAGCAGTGTGAGCATATAGGCATCATTGACCTGGTTAATTTGCAACTTCTACCATGTTGTAATTATATATAGGGTTGCGTGTTCAGAGGCATTTTAATGCGTTAAAAAATTAACGCAATTACTTGCATTTTCTTATATAAATACTAAACAGTAACCTTTGCTTCTTCTTCTACACCGGTAAATCTGGCTCAAAAGCTGCATCACAGGAGTTGGTCCACCAAAAGCCTACCTAATTTCATCCTAAAAATCAATTAATCTATCTATCTATCTATCTATCTATCTATCTATCTATCTATCTATCTATCTATCTATCTATCTATCTATCTA
>JAUZNJ010039347.1:0-10767 GCA_034780135.1 Jordanella pulchra | reverse complement strand
TTCGAATTCTACCGGCATTTAAAAATATGTAAGCATTTGGGAGCGCGGGCGCTCCCATCGTCCGTAAAGGGTTAAAATTCTTTGTTAGAACACCAGCAAGTCTTATTGGTCAAAAAATAAAATCAATCTCATATCTTATCAAGAAAATTTGTTATTTACCTGTATGTTTTAGTCTTTGTGGTTTAATGTAGGCATCACGGCTCCCTTAACAAAGGTGTGCTAAACCGCCAGTAACAATGATGGACCTCAAAGTTGTGGTTTTGTTTGACATGATACCACTAAGCACAAACCTTTTAATCTTTTCAATGTGGTCTGTGCAGTTACCACCTTTAGTTCAATGGTAACATTGCATAATGCCTAATTAATTGAATTTGTGCCAGATTTTCATGCATTATTGTGGAATAGCAGTAGAAATAGATAGCCGTACTACCAAAAAACAAACAAAAAAAACCCATTTAAAATTAGACAGCAGGAGTGCAGAAAGCTTATCGACCTTTTGGGGAACAGTGCTTGTGAATATGTTTGTACAGACGATAATGCTGAAAACAACATGGCTGTGGCACATGGAAACACGTCAGATATATCCATATTTTAGCCACGGCTCTAGTGGGCGGCATCATCCTCCAACTACTGACTCGTATGATGCAAAAAAAGTGTTTCCATTGCAGTTTTGTGATATATAACTATTTTGATATCACCAGAAAAAAAACCTTATTGAAGCATAAAACCTTTGATTGAAAAATTTTTATTTTTATTTTTTTTTCGTGTTAAGGTAAGTTATTTTCGCACATACAGGTTGCACAGTTTTATGGTTAATGCAAAGATGAAGAAGACCTGCTAAAAATTTTGCTCAATTATACAGAGTGCACATAGAAGTACAGTTCAACAAGTAAAGCAAAGAAAAAAAATCTAGATATGAAATATTTATATAAAAAAATGGTTTACCAGTGTTACTCACCAAATGCAGCACACTCCAGGTTCGCAAAAAGCTTTGTTTGAGGAGACACCTAACTAACAGATGGGCCTTGGCTGTATTGACAATGTGCCCTCTTTCTGTTTGGGGCAAAATAGTTTTATTTGGTCTTATTTGCGTCGTCATGAGTATGTAATTAAGCTACTATTGAGAAAGACACTAAAGACACTATGCCACAACACGGGGTCCACTTGGCTGGGACCTGAGATTGTTTTGTTTTTATTGAAAGCTTGCTACTTATATTGTACTGTTTTGATGGCATGGGGAGAAAGAATAAAAGGGGGAAACTTAAAGCCAAGATTAGGCGAATACAGTAGGCTATTGTAAGGATATGCAAAAAATTGTCATATGTGAAGACAAAAAAAAAGAAAACATTTCTCTTTTTGAAAGTAAATACTGTTTAACTGCAAAAACATTTATTTTTAGGTTGATAATTGTGAGAGGTACAGTTTTGGAGAGGGTTGAAGATGGGGTAAAAAGAAAGCTAAGTAATCTTTGGAAGCAGTCTGAAGGATTCATCTTTCCCTTCTTGAAATCTTTCTTTGTTTCACTCTCAGATCCTCTCTCAAACCACATAAGGTTAACATGCTGGTTTTCCTTGCCCGCAACAAGGACATGGCTGAGCTTTAAATCACGGTCATTTGTTTGTGTGTGAATTAAGAAGTATGGTGCCTGTTACATTTAATTTTGTATAGGCGTACTTAAGTTAAAAAAAAACATAACAAAATGGGCACTTTTTTTTTTTTTTATTAAAGATGCTGCAGTCAAATTTTGCCTTTAAAAGTTCAGCCTTCTGAATTTTTTTTTGTTAAGTTCAGTCGGAGAAATGAAGCATATCTGTGCCATTACTGCCCTTTAATCTGCGTTCAATAAAGTGTTATAAAATTGCCATGTCTTTTTTATAACCTTTTTTTAATGTTTAAGCGCCATGCTTCAAAGGAAATTTTGCCATGTAGTTGGTAATTTTACAATATACAAACATATTTGCGAAATAAATAGATTAGAATAAAGAAAAGATGATGGTGCAATAATATCGCATAGTGCAATATTTAGCCTCCTTGAATAATCGAAGGGCGAATTCCTCAACCGCGACAGCCCTACTAAACGCCTTAATATTGTTGGCTGTTAATATAAATAAATGGTAAAACCAAAACAAAAGGTGGTTTTCACCTAACCAAATGAATCTTACTTTTTTACCTGCTTGGCATTTTTTCAGTTTCAAGTAAATAGGCACCGATGCTAGCTATGTAAATGTGGCTCGATCAGGAAAAGTGGACTATGAATGGAATTTTTAGAGTTTTTTTAGTCATACCAACAACTTTATAAAACAACAGAACAAGGGAAAGCTTTCACCAGGAGCTCTAGGGTAGGGGCTTATAAGAATTATAACTCGATCCAGTTTGAATGTTCTAAGAAAGGTATCGAAATTTCTTAAATATTTTTACTTTGTTTTCTAATTTAACACAAAAATGAATGCTCTAAGCTAATAATTGACAAGCAGGAAAATAGATACAAAGTAAAGGTTAAACACTGGAATTAGACAACTTCAAAGTGTCTCATCTTCACTCCATTTTTGTATTCCCAAAATGTCATAGATTATAGATTTTGTGAGATTAAGGCATCTCAAAAATCACTGTCATATTTTAACCCACATTTAGCTTGGCTGATTTTATCTAGAGAAGAAAAGTCAATTATTATTATATTCCAAAGCAGTTTAGCTAGGGTTTTACAACATTGCAGATTGAAATTAATTAATTTGAGTTTAAATGTATATAATTCCCCTTTTCAGTACTGATCACAGATCCAAAATGATCATGACTTTACAGATTGTTTTTTCACATGCCAGACTGTTTAAAACGTGTATAAATAGCATTAAGACAGCCCTTTACCAGGATAACAAGACAAGCACATTGTTAAGTTGTTAAGTTGTTTTCCTGCACTGTGAACGTCAACAATTCAGTATAAAGATGTATATGTTTCTGAATTTGACACAAAACTTGCACTACTACTTGTTTAATTTAACACCTCCTACATCTAGTTATAGAAATCCAAGAATTTTGTTAACCTAGATTCAAGTAGTCAGTGGCAATGGACTTTGGGGACTTTAAGTACAGCATAAGTAATCATAATTCATAAATAGGCCAAACAACAGAAGTGGATTCAAACATCGCAGTTTTTGTACTGTCTGTACAGTAAATTCCAGCAGAGTCTATATTCAGGTTTTTTTTTTTTTTTTTTGTTTTTTTTTTACTTTAATAGATTACTTCTGTCTCTCCAAGGACTGTGATTAATTGCTATCCCTGCAGTGTTTTCTGCTCTCAAAGCTCCTGTATCCAAGTCACTATATCTTCCTGCTTCCATGTGTTTAACACAGATCCACCTTCTTCTGATCATGCTCATTCTTTTAGCTCCTCTATGTTTGGCATATAACTGAAAAAGAAAATATATTTTACAAAGCCACTATTTCAAATGTAGAAAGACATTATGTTCTTCCCTTTGTCTCAAATCTCCACCTTTGGCACTGCACTACCTGTATTCCTTTGTGGGAAGAAAAAAATGCTGTGTGCACAGATAATTCTGGAAACTAACAATGTGACATTTCATCCGCATACACATTTATACACAGCTACGCTCCCAACTTATGAAATATGCCTTTTCAGCAAAGTACTGCTTGCCTTTGTTAGCCACTTAGGATGCTGTGTTAAAATGAATCAAAACAAACTGCGTTCATGTAATCTTGTCACCTGCAAAAGAAAATGTTCCAGAAAATGTTCTGAACATACCCAGTATGTTTTTGTGTGCATGCACTTTTGTTAATCTTTGGATTTAGTAGAACATTTAAACATGGTGTGTGTGTGTTCTTGTTTTTAATTCTTTATAGTGCCGATTTTCTGGAAAAAATGCAAATTATATGGACTGACTGCTTCGGTGGGTTGGCTACCTACTCTGGCATCTGGTTTGCAGGGAGATGTAATGGAGAGGCTTTCCGGCACCGTTGGGGGGTTGTCCCTCCTGGGGTGGGTCTGGGCTCTCTTACCTTTGGTGGCACGCTGTCCCAGACCCTCTTTTTTGCCATCCACCTTCTTGCACTGGGGATTCTGGGGATCTCCTCCTGGGTCTGTGGTCCTGTTCCCCATAGGGGGATTGGTCCCTAGACTTAGGATGATAATGTATGAAGGTTGAATGTAAGAATATTTTTAGTGTCTGCCCCTGTGTGTGTCTCCATTATATAGGTTTAAGGGTGGGATTTTGTGAATGTGACTCAATGGATGTGAGGTTGTACCAGTATGCTTGTTAGGTTGGCTGTTACAAACCCCCCTCAACTTAACATCCTAGAGGCCAGATATTACCTGACCCTCCCTGGCTCTGCCCTGCTTGTGTTCTAGGACCTGGGGTATTGCCTTTGGATATTGGGGGCTTCCGTTGCCTCTTTTCCTTCTTAGGCCCTGTAGGGCAAGTCTGGTACATCCTATTGAGCACATTTCTTCTAAAGAAGCCAACGTAAATCCATTATACACAAGCATGCCCATGCATACACATCATGGGAATTTGGTTCCAGGTGTTCATGGATACACACTTATAATAAATACTTAGCTACAGCTACAGACTTATACCACTCAGAAAAATATTGTATAATCACCATAGATTTTGGGTTCTGCACACATGTATATTATATTTATTTAATTTGGAATAAAACGACTCTCCATAGGATAATGGCAATGTACAATAACCGCTAAATATTACAAGTTATTATTTATATCTCTGCAAACCATTGATCAAATCAAAAGTCCTTATGGTAATTGGAGTTCAATAAAAGAGACAAAAAGTGAGAAAACTGGAGAAGGTGAAAAGTAAAATGCAATGGAAACTCCATATGACTGGATAGTCACAATTTATTCAAACTATAGCACTTTTAATGTGAGCTGTTGTAGCTAAAGAGCCTTAATAACTTTTAATAGTGCAAAGTAAAATGCTATAATTGGAATTAGATCAGGTGTATTTGGTAAATGTTTGCTTTAGGATATGAAGCATTAGTTTGTTAAACTTTTTTAAATAGATTATCTCTTTTTCCTATTCTAATGAGCTGAATCATCATTATCTTAATCATCCTCTCCCACAAAAGCACAGCTGTTGTGGTGTAGTATTTTTTTTGCAGGGAAACAAACTAGCTCAATGTTAAATGACATGTGGCTGAGGGAGTGGGCCAGTACTGGGAAATCACACAAACAGAAATATACAAATTACACTGAGGGGTAAGTGTCTGTGTCCTGGTCCTGCTCAACACAAGTATACAAGGGGGTTTTCAAGAAAAGAAGCCACTGCCTCAAATGTGTACAGAATGGAATAGGTTTTGTCAGGGTATCTATGAGTCCTGTTATTCTCCTAGTATTATATTTTGGCTGTCATGATCGCCAAAAGAAGGGAAAAACGAACCTAGTCAATGTTATTAATCTGGTATCATCACAAAAAAAGTATATATTGTGATTACACATACATGATAAACAATTTACATAATTGCAGATATAGGTATTATTTGACTTTGGAGTATTTTTGTAATTGTATTGTAAGCTTTAGTTTTTAATGTAAATATGAACTGGGCCAAGCCTTATTTAAAGGATGGTTAACATTTTTGGTTTAAAAAGTACTACATTGGGAAACATTGCAAAAAACGTATACAAATCCTTCTATAGACATTATTGTATGAGGATAGTTGGGTAATGTTATGAGAATTTATGGATTTTGCATGAATTATTATAATTTGGTAATTGCTAACTTATATTGTAAAGTGGTACTTCACGTAATTTTGAATCTCATCAGTTGCAACATTGGATGTTGTCCTATATTAAGAAAATTATAGTCTATAATACTGCTAAGACTGTTGTGTAATATTTAAGGGATACTGTGACAAACTAATAAAAATAAGGTATATGTATATATATGTATATATATTTTTTTAAGGTTGAAAACATTGCTTATTGGAAGTGGCTTTGTATTGTTCCATAAGTAGACATGGTTGTCTAAAAATAATGTGAATATTATAATTATAATATAATTATAATAATATATTATAAGTATGTAGTTTCAATGTTTTGTTGTTTTTTTCTTTGCATTTTGTTTTCATACAACTCATATAAAATCCACTTTAATGCTCAAGATGTTTCAATGATAATGATATTTCATTAGTTGTCTGCAAATTCTCAACATGCTTGAGTTGGAGCAGTGCTTGTTGACACTCTGCTGGCAGAAAGCAAGGAGTAAAATGTGCCAGCAAATAGATATAATTGTTATATTTAAAGATAAATGTACCTGATAGGATTGCTTAGTAATTGATTTATCAAAACCTGTGGAAGATATTTCAACTGCTTTTAGATCTATATAAAAAACAGGTCAACAGAATTTTTTGGAATGTATGAAAGAGAACTACTGTATGGTACAACTTAAAACTTAGCACTAAACTTCCAACAAATACTTTTAAACCACACCAGCTCTACTAAATAACAGCATTGGTAACCAGTTGTTGTATCATGTCATATTGCATGCACTCCCTCTCAAATGCCCATCTGTAAGTCATGTATTTAGCATTTTTTGCAGTGACATCATCCGTATGGAGTTACTATTGTAAGAATGAATGAATAGGCACATGACTTGCATCATAGTGTCAGAGAAGGGTTATTTTACCACATCAAAGAGCGTATAAGAGCTTTTGAACCAACCCGTGCTTTTACAATTCTGTGTGTCCATCTGTTTTTATTTGACGACATCTCTCATTTCTCTTCCGTTCCTCCTCTCATCTTTCTCTGCTTTGGTTAGTCTCTTCCGTTTTTTCCACCACTTCTGCCTTCCTGGGGGATAGGAGAGATTTTACTTTGAACACAAAGTAAGAATATGGAAAACTTTGCTGAAATGTTTGAATTGCATTCCCCCATCTCTGTTCTAAGAAATGTCATCCACACCCAAGAAACAATTTCAAAAGAAGCAGAAAGTAGCTAACTAAAGCCCGACAATGCCTACGGCTCCCTCTAGCTCTTGCAAATCCTTGTATTGTTGCTGTGGTTATTTGTGTTGCTATTTCCTCTTGAGCCCTCCAGGGTTGTGGTTTATCTCCGCTCAGTGCTGAGGTCTTGTCTGAAAATAAAAGCAGTGCTGCCGTTTTGGCCTCAGGTCAACTTGCAACAATTGAAAGTTTGTTTTTGGTGTGAAAGTGAACTCTGAACTTTTAGTTACTCACAAACCTCTCAGTTCTGAGTTGATGTGTTGCATCTTTTTAGCTTCTGAGATAAAATATGTCCTACTAGGTGTTTTATACTTTTAGTTAAACACTGATCTATTTCAGCACTGAAAGCCCTACTAACTTGCTTTGCATTGTATTTTTCTAAAGCTATTTATTTGACCCATGCTTGGTATACAGTGTATATGGCCACTGTAAAGTTTAGAAGGCTTAGAGTTATGTCATTGACATTATGTCATGATTAAAATTTCTATTTTCTCATACTTTTTATAATTGTTTCTTCCTATATGTGTTGTAGTCTTTAGTTTAATTCCTCTAAGCTTTGCGTTTTACCACTCTGGATCTGCTAGACTAAGGAGGGGGTTGTGTATCTAATAAATTATTTACAGAGCACAGAGTTAAGATAACAAAATACTTCAGAGTTTCAGACATGCTGGTGCCATTAGAGGTATGCAGTCTGTTCAATCACCTGAGCATTAGGTTAGGAAAATCCTTATAGACTTAACTGATTCTTTTACATTCTCTACCAAAAATAATTGAAATTGCACTACGATGTTGACAATGTGAAAATGCAAGGTCACTTAAGTGTTAAAGCTCTATTAATAAAAAACTGGAAAATTGTCTGAAAACACTAAAATATTGCTGCTTGTAAAATGACAGAGAACTACTGCCAAAGTACAAAGTAAATTAGGGATCGCTTCCCATTTTTTTTTTTTTGAGCTTTTATGGCAATAGTGGCTTGTTTTTTCAGACAGTAGGCTGACAGGAAAGGGGGTATGAGCGAGGGGGAGAGACATGGACCACAAGCCGGATTCCAACCGGACTAAGGCCTCCGTACATGGGTTGTGTGCACTAACCACTGCGCCACCTGCACGGCCCCCAATATTATTTTTTTAAAAATTATGATCATAATTAAATCCAACTGCATGACTTTGATCTTCATCTTTCTTTTGCAACCACCCCCAACCTGCCAGTAGCACATATAATTTGCTCATTTTGATGGGGCTCACCAAACATGTTTGTACATACACAAAATCTTTGTAGACCACTCCTAACCAGACTACTTATTGCACAAAGGCAAAAGGTCAGTCATTGGCATGTGTGCACATACACACACAGAAACCCACGCACACACACATACACACGCCCATACACACCCACACACACACACACGCACACACAAGCCACACACACACACACATATTTGTCTCACTATATTTGCAGGGCCTTTCAATTGACTTCCATTAATTTCTACAGCCTAACCATAACCCATACTCTAACCCTATGCCTAACCATTCTGGTTTCATACCTAACCCTAAGCCCAACCTAAACTCAATTCACACCTTAGTCATAAACATGACTCCTGAGCCTAAAATAACTGTTTCCCATGTGGGGGCAGCAGGTCCCCATGACGTACCATTTTCTCTAAAAAATGGCCCCACAATGTATTATAAACAAGCACACACACATTTCTTTTAGGCCTTTTTAAGTGGACATTTAATAATCCACGACCTTTTCCTGCCTGCTGCTTCACTGAGTGGTCAAGCACAAACACAAGCACACACATAGTTTGTGTGGCACCGTATTGATTCTGAGTGTTGTTCCTTTGCTGTTGGTTAAACAAGACAGTAATAATGGAGCAACATTGTTTAGACTGCTTATTGAACTGTGACAGGCCAAATTGATTGCTGTCTTCAGCTTAGGGAATGTATTTGTGTCTTTTAGTGTACATAGGTTACTGTGACATTGGTAGTTGCTAGTTTTCAATGACTCTGCTGCCGTTCTACATAAAATAAAGACAGATATGTTGTGTTTACAAACGTACAATAAAAACATAAGTATGTATTATAATATATAATAAAAGCAAAACAGGTATTTCCGCGTCAAAACAAATGCCACACTTACTGTCATCAGCCTCTTTGCTTTCTTTCCAAATAAAAGCCATTCTAATCAATTTAGTAATTTCCACTGGCTCCATTGGGCTTAGGCATGATGGAGAGCCCTCCGTTGTGGTCTGTCATAAAAAGACTCAATCACTATCCCTGACGAAAGGCAAAGCAAGACATTTTGAGAGCCCAGATGAGCTTTACCCAGTATTTTCAACTCCTCAGTGAGAAAAGTAGGTATTGACTGTCGTAATAGTTGCACGGATTCACCAAATGATACAAATAAATAATTGTTAATCAGAAATGTACAGTAATAACCACCCATTCATCCATCTATCTTTTACCTCTTATTCCGTTAGGGTTGCGTGCCCCCTTCCAGTGCCTATCTCTGGCAGTCTATATTTCAATGAGACTAGCTGCCGATTGGAAGAAGCTGTTTTTGTGTCAAGGGGTTATCGTCCTGACCTCCTGCCAAGTGGTAGAGTCTGTAACAGTCTGAAACAAAAGTACTTAAAGGAGCATAGCAAATGTTTCTGAGTTTTTAAAGATTTTTCCCCTGTGGCAACGAATTGAAATGTCACCAGTATTGTGCATGGGAGAAAAGGAAAATCACCTGTAGCTGCAACTGCACATTTCTTTTATTTAGAGGCATAATGTCTTCTGAGGTTAGATTAAGCTCATTGCACATTGCATATTTTCTAATCAGCAAAAAGAGGGCAAACTGTGGGTCCCTATCTTACTCTAGTTTTGTTTTCTCTCTGATTAGATTCTAATTTAGCCCTTTTATTTGCAGTTGACAAAAGTTTTATTTTCTCATTCTTTTGTGGAGTCTGTGATAGGATTTGAGGTGCACTTGCCTTTTACAATCCACCTTCAAAATCAGTGGCCTTTGTTCTCTCACTAATGCTTCAGTGGCAGCAGAGACTGACTGCTCGATCTGAATCAAATCACTTTCTGATGAGCTGACAATTGGAGGCTATAGAGGTAATTTTGGTAAATAAATAAAAACTAATTTTAGAAATTGGTCAAATGTAAAGCATGCATCGGTAAAAAAAACAACCAAACAAAAACATCTTTAAACTTGTGTAGTGCACCTATATAAAGGGGTTTCTCTAATTTCTAAACAGTACAAGGCAGTAGTGTGTGTCACTAATTATGAGATGGAAGAAAAGGTAGAGCTTTTCAAATTATTCTTAATGTAAGCACATTCACTTTTTGCTTCAAAGTGGAAGGAATCATCTAATGTTTTGACTGAGTATTAGCATATTGGTATTTGAATCTTAAAATTCTGCCCATGCAGGGGGCTGGCATAAAACAACTGTTTCATAACCATCATTCTTAAGGACTCCCCCATCAACAATTCAAGCACTCAAGAAGATCGTAGCATGTAGTAAATTATTAAAGTTAATTTGATTCATTTATTAACCTTTTTAAATAGTATTAGATCATATAAGGTTTTTTTTCTGTACATTGTTTCTCCCAATCATCATCACATAAAGAGACTCACGCAAATCACATGCAATCACTCTCACCAGTAGGAGCAGATTGCACCACAGATACGTATGTTTTGCAAAACCAAATGTTTTTTCTGTTAAATGATCCCAGAGTTGCAAGGATAAAAGCACTCACTCTCCTGCGAGTAGCATCCTTATCCTCCTACCTCATTGGTATCATTTTTA
>JAUZNJ010039345.1:0-10767 GCA_034780135.1 Jordanella pulchra | reverse complement strand
TTCTGTCTCCTTGAACCCCAGTCTTCCTCGGCAGATGGCCGCTCACACTAAGCCTGGTTCTGCTGCAGGTTTCTTCCTGTTCAAAGGGAGTTTTTCCTCTCCACTGTTGCTACATGCTTGGTGGGAGGGATTGCTGTCGAGTCAATGATTCGATGCAATCAGCGGATTTTCCTTAGATAGAAAACTTTTAAATTTTGTCTCTGTAAAGAGCCTTGAGATGACGTGTTATGAATTGGCGCAATAGAATAGAAATAAACTGAATTGAAAAAACTAGTTTAGATCGGAGAAAACATGTAGTAATTCGACGCGGACGACCCAGGTTCGAATCCAGCTAGTGGTCCTTTCCCACATGCCTCTCCCCCGCTCTCACACCCCCTTAACCTACTGTCTGAAAAAAAAAACAAGCCACTAGCCACAAAAAAAACTCAAAAAAAAAAAAAACCTTGACCTCAGTCCTGTTCCAGGTTTATAGATTAAACCTCAGATTATACCATCACAGCAAATTAGCTCATTTCAACAGACTATATAAAGCTCCTTATATAATGATATCATTATAGCAGGAGCTTGTTCAAACTGTGGGGCCATAATAGGAGATATACATCTGAAAACATGAAAAATAAACTAGTCTATAGCATTAAAGTTCAAGTATGAGATTAAATAGAATTATTTCCTAGCATTCCCAGTTAAAATGCTCACCTCAAAACTTTCTTTTAATCTTACTTTTTTCTCAGTCTTATTCTGAATGTTTTGTTTTATAATGTTACCACTTTACTCTCATGTTATTACGACTTTTAATAAAAAATAAAAGTGTGCAGAAAGAAAATGTGTGAGAAAACATGTTCCATAAAAAGCTCCTCTATTTTCACATTTCATTGTCGTTTGATCGCTTCACCTGAGATAAACACCAGATTTAAACGCATAATTCAAAGTCTTCCATCAGAATCCAGTGTCTAGATGTTTCCATCTGTGCTGGAAGCAGACCCACAGCCACAGTGGATAAAGGATCTGTGGATTTACCGGCCGCTCTCTCCGTCCTTCATCAGGTACAGCTGGTGCTTCTGGGACTGCAGCTTGGAGGCACTAGTTATAGGTGCTGGGAGCTGCTGCGCCTGTGGAGGGGAGGAGAAGCAAACAGCAGGAATCTGGGGATCATTTCTGACCCATGAGTGAGACTCAAAGTTTAACAGACCCTGCTTTGTTCAAAGTGAAGCTGTTCTATCAAAGAGGATCCAAACACAGACAGAGTGGAGCAGCAGCGTTTATCATCTATAAAATTAGCATTAAATCTCATTAACTAGACCAACGTCTCATTAAATCTGTGATTAAAACAATGACTGCATCCAGCTGTTATAATGGAGCTTTTCCTCTCCACTGTCGCCGCCTGCTTGCTCTGTGGGAGGGATTTCTGAAGAGTCAACGACACAAAGCGACTGAATATCTCCTGTTTACAGTAGAGGAGGAGATCGTCTGATGATCTGCTGGCTTCCTGTTCACTAGATGATCTGATTGAATCTGTGAAGTTTGTTGAGACGACATGTTGTGACAAACAACAGGTGAAGCACCGATGTCCTCTGAGCAGGAGACGCAGAGTCTCTCTTTTGGAGGAAACCTTAGATCAATGAGCTGAGGCTGGACATCGTTTGGTCCCAATCATAGGAGGCAGCCCAGGAAATAAAAAAACCACTGCAGATGAGTCTGTATCGTTAATGTTGGTCAAAGCTCCAATGTTATTATCCATTTATGAATGTCACCAGGTTATTTTTCAGACAGGATCTCATGTCTGAATCTCTATCATTGCCGGATTGTTGTAGTTGAAACTTATAAACAAAACCTCACCTTTGCTGAGGCTCTTCCAAGCTCGTCAACAACAGCTGCAATTTGCTCCTGAAGATCCGTCCTGTGAAGGTCCAGACACAAGGCAGAGGCAACACGGGTCAAAGGTCAATGCACACCACTGCTCTTCACCATCCTCCATACCTGCGCGGGTTGCCATGGCAACCAGTGACCGATAATAGCCCAGAAGTCACTGCTTTTATCCTCAGAAGTTGGCATCATATTGCAGCAATAAGCAAAGAGCTGAGCTGCTGGAGGAGCTGCATCCTCTCTGAGTATCAGAGCAGCTTAGATGGTTGATGCACACTCATCAGAGGAAGATGGACGGATGTAAGCATGTTCTCACTGTGGCAGCAGTTTAATGTATATTTTGTTAATTTATTCCAAGTTTGTGTGACTTTGATTTCCAGTCCAGCAGTGAATCAGCAGAGGTTCAGTGCAGCAGATAAACTGAGCAGGTCTACTTTAACTTACCTTACTTTTGATTGACGACTTGCAACAAGATTCTGATCCAGGATAGAGATCCTCTCAGAGAATAACTGATTAATGTCAAAGGGAAACTCCATGGTGCCGGTAGGACGGGCGGCTCTCCTCAGACTGCAGGAGCTAGGCTAGGCTAGGCTAGGCTAGGCTAGCGATGGCTGTCGCTTCACTAACTGAGCTCCACTAACCGCTGTATTCCTCCACAGATAAGCAGCACCGTCAGCCCCGCTATGTCTGCCGTTGAACCGAGCAGAAGCTGCTGTTTGATCAGCAGGGTTTATTTCCATCGCTGCTCCATTGTTCCGCTGAGGCTGCGCGTCACTCCCACTATTACCGTAAAACTCCAATACCGATTTAAGGCGCGGGGGTAACGGCTGGAAAATCAGTCAGATTAGCCTATGTGAGGAGCTCAGAGCGACGCTGAAAACCACACATATTCAATTCAGTTTATTTACATATGATGAACAATTACTGGATTCTTTACAAAACACTTTATTACGAAGTAACACATTTAGCAGCTGCGTTGAGTTGATGTTTTACGGTAAAGTCAGAGGAAGAGGATGCGCTTGGCAGGCTGCCCAGCATTAAACCCTAACTTAAAATGATTTTGAATGTTTTAATACCTAAATTTCCACTCAAAACCTAACAAATATTTTAATTAAAAATATGAAAAATAAAGATCAGATCGACAGAATGCGATCAGTGGAAGAGTTCTTGTTATTTATTCGATATGCTGAACATTAAGTCATGTCTGCATCGTTTAAACTCATTGTCCCTTCCTGCTTCGACGATCCCATATTTTACTATAATCCATTTTCTACCCATGTTTGTAAAATAATCTTTGTAAATAAAACTTGAAATCGGACGTTTAAATCAACAAAATAGTAATAAATTTTTATATCGGATCTTTTTGCATTTATTTGGGTTCTGTCAAGAGCGTTTTAATAATAAGACATGTTTTATATTTCTGCGGCCTGTCCAGACGATGTCTCCAGAACACCCGGCCAGGCTAATACTTTCTGCAGGCCTATATATAAAATCATAAAAAATATTAATTGATATTTTAAATGACAAACAAAAATCCCACAGCCTACTAATCTAAAAGTGTTGCTCTGAAAGTTTCCACAAGGTGGAAGTAAAAAGCTGTTTTTCAGCCATAATAAAAAGAAACGTACACCCTCTGTCAGCAGGGTTTGAATCTATAAATGATTTGATCTTTATCTGGTTTAAAATGATCACATTAATTAAACAGAGTTGTTTTTGCATGATAAAATATATAGGGGATCAAATCTACCTGCATTTTAAAATAATTGACAAGATTAAAGCCGCATACATTTAAAGGTTGGCTTTTCTATTTCTTATTTGGTGTGTTGTTTTCTATACTCATACAGATAAATCCGTTTCCCTTTTAATCATTTGTCATTTAACTCGTTCTGCATCTCTGATGCAAACCTCGTAAATAATCAATGAACAGGATTGTAAAGAAATGAAACTTATTTAGAAAAGAATACAATAGAATGAACTTTATTAATCCCATATAGGGGTAAATTAGTTTGCCACCAAGCATCATCATATTGAATACATTCACAGCAAAAGATATAAAAGACACAAAAAAGAGCGTTGAAAAAACACACAAACATACAACTACAAATGTTTCTTAAAAAATCTGACCGCTTCAAGAACAAAAGAGCTTCTAAAGCGGAACGCTGAGGCAAGAAGAGACGTTGGCCTAAAAGAGCTTCAAAGACTTTTAAAAATGTCAAATAAAGGATAGATTTCCAGGAATAAAGCTGTTCTCAACTTAAACCTCAGTCTTTTTGCCAGAGCAGAATCAAGTGCATCTGGGGTTTCAATCGTACCCCTTCCCCTTCATTTAGTCCTCAAACACCAATGTTCTATTTAACTGTTGATTCCTTTCTACTCCAACAGTCCAATAAGTGAGCAAACATGTACATGTCCTAACCCACACAGCCACAACTAAACAGAATAACCAGAATGTAACAAAAACATTTATACACCTATCTAAGACCCCCCCCTTTCCTGAACGGTCTCATGCTTGGACATTGCTTCAATTCAACCCTAAGGTTGTTCCAGACTTTCACTATATTTATTCAAACACACTATTTTCATGTTTGTTTGAGCAAGTGAGAGTTAGATGTTTAGATTGTATCTGTAATTATATCCTCCCTCTCTCTTAACAAAAAGTTTGTGTTTCCTCTGTTTGAAACTCTACCAGATCACAGAGTTTAAACAAGCAGGAATGAATGAATAATGGATTATTGTGACTTGATGTTCGTTCTGCAGCCTGCATGGCGGTTTGAGTGACTTCCTGTACCCTGTTAACCCATATTCTACACAGCTGCTCAGGTGTGGGAAAATCAAATGCTTTATAATTCACAAAATGTTTTGCTTCTCTAGACATTGTGATGCTTCTAGGTGTTTTAGTCTGGACATGTTTGATGTGATGCAACCAGCAGATTTTGCAGTAAAAAAATCACACCTAAGATTTTATTTCCTTTAGTTGTTTCCTCTCTACTCCATCTATTCAGACTTTCACATTTATATTTTCTTTAATGTTGGTTTCTCCAAACTTAAGGACATGTTTTTTTTGTCACACCTGTTTATTCAATTTATTAATCTCTGGTGTGATCCAGGAGCAGCTCTGAGCTGTCACCTGTACGCAAAATATTTCTATCATCTGCAAGCAAAACAAAGTTAAATCCTCTTGAAATTTTGCATATGGCGTTCATATAGGAATTTAAACAGTATTGCTATCGGTCCTAATACTGAGCTCAGTGCTGGATGCAGGACCCCCGCAGGCAATGCCCAAGCAAGACTACTGATAATCACCCATTTTCACAAATTGTTAACTGCTGCCAACATAAATCACAATATTATGTGATTCATTATGTCAAAGGCTTTTTAGATCACCAAACAGATCAATTGCAAACTTCTTTTTATGCACGGAGCAAATATTTTCATCTCTTAATGCCAAGATGTTCAAAGCTGTGGATAAATGTAAACCTACTTTCAGAAAGTAGCTAGTTCTTCTAACATCTTGGAAAACTGAGGAAGTAATGAAACAGGCCTGTAATTTATGTAATTTTATGAATTGGTCTCTATCTCCAGTTTTCTGTGATTTTTGCAGTTTCTTTTATTTTGATTGGAAATTTCTATTTGCAAAACTATCACAACATGACAACTTTAGAAACTGCTTTTCACCAAGGGCAGGACGCTAGTGTCGCAGGGCAGCACATAGACACAGAAGGACGAACAACCATGCACACACACACACTGAGGGACAACTGAGAGATGCCAATTAACCTAACAGTCATGTTTTTGGACTGTGGGAGGAAGCTGGAGTACCCGGAGAGAACCCACGCATGAACAGGGAGAACATGCAAACTCCATGCAGAAAGATTGAACCCAGAACCTTCTCACTGCAGGGCAACAGTGCTACTCACTGCTCCACCGTACAGTCTGGTTTAATATCTTAAAATTATCTTTATATTATCTTTATATCTTAAAATATAAAGATAGTTGTTGCTAAAAGCAGATGCTGGAACAGTATGATGGATATGCTGTATTACAGAGGAGTGATGCATCAACTATGAGGAGTCATTAGTTTGTTCAAATGTAGAGGGCTGCACGGTGTCAGTGTGTAGCTGGAGGTTCTTGGTTCGAGTCCCAGGGTCTTTCTGCTTGGAGTTTTCATGTTCTCCCTGTGTATGCGAGCTGACCCCGCCTCTCAGCCATGAACTGCTTGAGATAGGCACCGGCCCCACTCAGACCCTGACAGAACAAGTGGGAGAAGATGGGTGGATGGATTAGGAATAAGATTAAAAACCAGATCACCGATAACACATATATAATTTGATGCTCCCCTGCTTGAGGGAATATAATTGAATTAGACAGTTGTTGTTTTTTTATTATTTTTAATCGCAAGGGAAACAAAATAAAAGTTGAATACAAAATCGATAATTAAGACGGAGAAGCAATCTGTATTTCTTAAGACTTTTTTACTATGAGTCTTTGCTGGATATTTTGATATTTACAACTATTTAGTGGGACTTATGTCCTCAGAAGGGTTCAGTTTCTGTTTTAAAGCCCACTGTGTCTGCTTATATGGTCAAATAAAAACAAACAAGATTAACATGTGGCATTTGATATATGTTATTTATGTAAAAAATCTGTGAGCAAGTTCTGGGTCAAGTGACATATTCCCCTCCTAATGGGGAAAATGAAGTTATGTCGCACAGGAACAAACAAAATGCTCATGCAAAAGCTGTGGTTTACTTCAGAGTGAGACAGGAAACCACTGATTTTAGAGTTTCCTGTTACCTGGTTTCATGCACCTCAACAGAAACAACAGCAAGCACCCCTCCTCTCACTTTACTATTCATCTGTAACAATCTGGAGGCCTTGTCCAAACAAGTGTAGAATGGAGCTTTTACAGAAATCCCGTGTCACCTTATGATGCAGCCAGTTGCACAATTTTGGTCTTTCCTTTTATTTCCAAAAGTATCACATTGTGCTCTCTAAAATTCATGTGTGTTGGGGGACGGAGGTCAGAAAAATTTTAATCACATTTGATTTCAATTCCTGGTTTTCCAGAGATCAGCTGCAGAGATTCACTTCTCCTTTTATGTATTGTAAGCGACTATTTTTAGCCGAACAAGGCAAATACTGTTCAAGTCCCTTATTTCAAGTTTCATATTAAAATGTGGAACTGGGAAATGAAAAATCAAACAACAGGTTTTGTTCTGAGCAGGGACCCTGGCACGTAAGAATTCAGCAGAATTTCAAGCCTAAATTAATCAAACTAAATCATGAATGCCTCTTTTGATCACTGTTTCATTTATTATTATAATTTTTTTAGGCCACCTTAAGCACTGAGGGCACGGCAGCTTTAAACGAGGAGTGACGGGCCAGTGCTCCTGTAGAACTAGTCCTGGCCCCTTTTAGTATTATCTTATAAAGTATTGGGAATATTATAGTAATTATTGATACTAATAATTCATATAAGTTAATAATGCAAGCTTGTAAATTTATCTTTCTCTTATAGAACTTGTATTAAAGTATATTCTGTCTACTATTACTCATGTGATGTTTCCTTAATAAACATATTCAATCCAGTTCGGTATATTTATATCGCTCTAATGTCATCTCAATGCACTTTACAGATACAATGCAGTCAGATTGGTTAAGAGTTTCTGTCAAGGAAAACCCGTTGATTGCATCGAGTCCCTGACTCACAGGTCCTCCTGAATAAAATTCCCATGACAATTTTCAATGGCGTTTTGTCATAAACATTTCAGCAAACCCTCATGGCAATCCAAACTATGCACACAGCAACAGTAGAGAGGAAAATCTCCCTTTTAACAGGAAGAAAACTCCAGCAGAACCAAGGTGATGAGCGGCCTTCTGTCAAGGCCGACTGGGGTTCAAGAAGAATACAAAAGGTAACTGTTCACTGCATTCACAGGCGGCCCCGTCCAGGAAAGACAACCAGGCAGACGAGCTCCAAGCCCATTCTCATGTCTGAGGAGGACAGAGAGCAGAAACAGTTGGTCACAGTAAGAGAAACAGGACAACACTGAACAGCAGGCCAAGCTAAAACATGTATAATCCAAGATGTTGATGGAAGCAGCCCAGGAAAAGTTTCTTGATGGAGTCACGGTCAAACAGGAGCAGACAAAGTGAAGCTACATTGACAAGAAAAAGCACAGAGAACATAAACCTGTGAGTGAAACTAACGAATACTGCAGAATGAGAAGATAGAGATGACACCAAATGAGGAAAAGTGGTCCCTTTTTGTCCTCCAGCATCCTAAACTTATAGCAGCATAAATATAGAAAATAGCTCAGGATTCAGTTCAATCAAACCACACAGACAGATTTGTTACAAGTTTTGAATCAATAAAAAACATTCTTTTCTAAACTAAATCTTTCTAATTTATCTTAGGACACTGATAAGTTTCTAAAAGCTCGAAACATTTAAGATAATCTAAACCAGATGATCAGAACAGCCATGATTTCTATAATTTACATGAGTTCAAGAGAGAGTGAGATCTGGCAGGAAATACATGGGGTTTCCCCTTGTCTTTGGATAAGGTGTCTGTATTAACCTGAAACCTTCACTCATCTTCTTTTATGTGGTTGGCTTTGTTTTAGCTTAGGAAATGATTCACATTGCATTCCATTCAGGTCTTAGTGGCAACAAGCATGCTGGATAAATTGTGAAACCCCTCAAATTGTCCCAAAAAAAGGTCAACATCACTCCAAACAAATGTGGGTGTATGTCTCAGGTGAAACGGCATGGAGTTCTATGAACACGATCAAAAAGCCATTCCTACCCAAAACCAACAGGTTTCATTCAACACTTTTCTACTTCTGTCAAGACCGAAGGCTGTTTGATGGGTTTATCAGATAGAGATAGGGAAATACCCCCCCTCCTCTGTGCTGTCTGCTTGTAGACTGTGGGTGGATGGATAGAATGACATCACATATAATCCATAACAGTGCAAAGTAAGAGTGGATGAGCCATTATACAGTAGATTCCTTTGGTTATTGCTTTTTTCCATGGTTATGTCATTTGTTGGACGTTATAAAAGCTTCTTTAAATAAAAGTTGGCTTTATTATTAGCTACCTGTTTTATTTTGACTAATTAAGCTCCTTTTTTCAGTGGTTCCTTTACTCCTCTCTTCATTTAATGCTTTTCTCTTTCTCTCTTTCTTTGGTCTAGTTGTGTTGTTTGTGTACCGGTGGTTTATTTCTGGACCGGGTTGTTCTGTGGATCCCTCTGTCTCTAAATGCACTCTCAGTTGTTGATTCTCAGCTCAATGGCTTCATCTTAATATCGTTTCATGCTATCAAACACATTTTGATATCACACTAATATGAATAATTATGAAAATGAGTTTTCAGATGATTTCATTTTTAAACTACAAGATGTCAAAAACCAATCAGCTTCTATTTGAAAATAAAACTGCCAAATCCATGAGAGAATCCACATTTTTGTCCTGATTTCTCCAATCAAGATGGTCAGTACCACTGTCCAAATTATGGCCAGAAATACCCAGGGACTCTGTTCGAATATTGTAATAATTGTAGTGTTTTTATCTAATTTTTGCTCAGTATAACATTGGAAGTTAATAAAATACAGTCTGATAATTCTACAAATTGAAAGCATCTAAATATTTTTAGGATTATTTGAATTATTCATGTATGTGCTTGATAAAACCTAATAATACCTGCTTGTTCCATGTTAAGAACAATGTTTTCCCAATCAATTTATCGAATTAGGACAGTTTGTTTGTAAGGATAAAACGTTATCATCTTCGTTTTGTAAGTGTGACAGTGTGGGAACCTGTCACTATGCCTCCAATAGATCATGCACCTTTACCTGACTGGTCAACGTGTATGACTTTCACCCAGGAGTCTTGGGATCAGATCCCGCCCGGGCCCTCTGTAGTGCACCTTGCCACATAAGTAGCAACGATCTGGGAATGAAATGGGAGCAGAGACAGAGAGGATCATTGGTAACAGAAAGCTTTCTATCGCTTTGCATTCGGATGTCCTTGATCTAAGAACACTGCATGATCTTGATATGGCTGAGCCAGTAAAGTGTCTTCATGTGCAAACATGTATGAAGCAATGATGCAAAATTTGATGACAGTGTGTTAGTGGAGTTGTATAAAATGCGTCTTTAACCGTTATGCTGCTGACTCTGGCGAAGCGAACCAGATGGTCCATCGTGTCCATGCAATCTTTCTGGTCTGATTAAGATTACCATTTTGTAAAAGCGGATGTCATGTTTTCATGTCACTTAATGCATAAACCCTATGAAGTATAATTGAGGGAACAGCATTGGTGTAGTGCAGGCATCCTCAAATCTGGGCCTTGAGCTCCGTTTTCCTGCACATTTTAGATGCATCTCTGCTTCCACGCCTGAACACCATTGTTGCAGCCAAGTTCTCTAGAGTCCTGCTAATGACCTGATTATTGAACTCAGGTGTATTAAAGCAGAGACACATCTAAAAGGTGCAGGACACCGGCCCTGGAGGACCATAACTGAGGAAGCCTGGTGTAGTGGTTACTGTAAGTGCGCGATCATGTGCAGAGGCTCCAGTCCTTGACGTGGCCTTCTCTAGTTTGACTCCCGGCCAGTTGACCTATGCCGCATGTCCTCCACTGTCTCTACTCCTCTTTCCTGTCTACCTACTTTCAAAAACAAGCAAAAATAAAGGCCACTGGAGCCTACAAAATTACATTAACTATCATTTAAAGTGTTTGTTTCAAGAGTTCTCTTCTCAGGGAAGAACTGAGCAGAGAAAGCTTAAAGATGTAAACACAGAGCTTTACTTTACAATACTAAAGAGAATTGGACCTAGCACTGATCCCTGTGGTACTCCACAGGTAACCCTGGACGATGAGGAAGATTTATCATTG
>JAUZNJ010039344.1:0-10767 GCA_034780135.1 Jordanella pulchra | reverse complement strand
ACACACACACACACACACACACACACACACACACACACACACACACACACACACACACACACACACACACACATACATATATATATAGATAGATAAACATGAAAGCATGTAACAACCTTTTTTTCTTCATCTCAAACATTTTCTTTATTATTTAACACTAGATAGAATTATAAGTATGATGTGATATTTAAGATCTGTTGTCTATTTTTCCATAGTTTAGCTTTTATTGGCTGCAGTTTTACAGATCAGAAACATTTGGTTTTAAGTTTATGTCTTTCAAAAATATATCAATCCAGAAGTTGACATAAGCAACTGTTTAACATACAAAAATAAATAAATAAAAAAAAAAGACTCAGTGATTCGATTTGATCAGAGTCCAAACACAGCAGCAGTAGTTACAGCTCTAGAAGCCCGGTTCCCAACACTCACTGCATGTCAGGCTGGATATCAGACACTGGCTTTTAAATACAAAGGAAATCTTCAGTCTCCCAGAAAGAGGCCCACCTTCACGCAGTCAGTGCCATCTGCTGTCACAACACGGTATTACAGGTGGGACAATGTGAAGTCCCTCGGATCAGGGATTCATGACAACAGCAGCAGATAATGTCAGGACATCAGGCAGCCTGTAAATTCTGGCCTTTAATTGAGTTCAGCTTGTTAAGAGGAGGAATTAGCTCTCCAGGCTTGGTCCATGGAAGATGTAATTAGCCAACAATTAGCAAAGGTGTTGCTGCCAACAGCCCTGCAGCTGGCTGGGGTTGGTGGAGTTTACCGTCAGCTTAGATTCATCTTGTAAAATCAGAGAGGATGGAAGGTGATGGGAAAAGCGAAAGGCTACAAAAATGTTAAACGCGTCTTAAGAGTCGGTATTTTATATCACACATTATGATTACTCTAGATGGAGAGGAGAAGTCGTCCCCTGAAACCTTTTCAGAATCAGAAATACTTTAATAATCCCTGAGGGAAATTACTTTTGTTACACGCTCCAGATATACAAACATTTTTATATCTACATATACAACAAACCAACACAAAATAATATAAGTGTATTAAAAATCTAAGTATATTTCCTCCAACTTTACTGGTTGTCAGTTAACTTTCTAATGATAGAGGTTCCTGAGGCCATCCTGCAGCCTGTTGGGAAATCTGCCCGATTTCCCAGGAGACTCCAGTCTCCAATTAATGAGCCATTTATGACAGCATGGCAGAATGAGGTCAACGACATCTATAACAATGTTTATAGACTGATAGGTTAATGAGAACGTCCCGATGGTTCCTGCCTCAAACCTCCATCAGGGCACGCACCAACCTCTGAGGCTTTCTATATAGTAAATAAAGGAACAAAGCTTATTTCTAAACATTATTATACAGTCTTAAAGATTGATTCTGATTTCTACATCTCTTTAGCTCCAGCATCACACTCAAAATAAGACGAGAACAAACGGGAAACTTGTGTAGAAAAAAGAAAATGTCAAAGCTATGAGTTAAAAAACGGTTTGACTGGATCAGACCTCATTCCCAAAGGTTTAATTATGCTGAAAATATTTAACCCTTTAAAGCCAAATGTATCATATTTGATACATGAATTTTTGAGGCCTCTGCATCATCAGTGGGATATTTTCGCTCTTGAAAACCCGACTCAATAAATCTGAAATATGTAGGGAACAGAAAATGTATAAAAGATTATACGGAAATGCCGAATGTATCAAAATGTATGCAAATAATGATCAAATTTAACTTGTACAAAATTTATGTTTTTTTCATAATTTTTCATAGAATTCAACAACAACTCTTATATTTTAAAAAAAAGGATTTTTCTGTCAATGATTTCCGTTCAGGCTTTAAAGGGTTAACAGAACAAAGAAACAAAAAAAATTGAAAAATGTCATTCTGATTTTAATCCAACAGCATCAGATTTATCTTCATTTTATTCCAACTTTTAATTTCAGCTGATTTATTTTTAAGGAAAGAATTGGCACGAAATCTACAGCTGATATTTTGTTCTTCATCAATTAGCTATTAGAAGAGGAGGCAGAGGGAGAGGGAGCCCCGGGTCAAACGGGGTCAGCTATCCTGACCAACATAATATGACTCTGGTACCTACAAGTTGATTTTGGCCCGTTGGGTTTTTTTTTGGCTATGTGAACATGTTTTAGAGCAGCTTCCGGACGCTGTCACAATAAATAAAAAAATAAACAAGTAGAAAAACAGCAGATCAGCTAAATGGAGTTAATTTTATTAACATGTGAAGTGAGAGATCTAGAACTCAATCTGTGGATGAGATGATTCACCTTTAAGCTATTCTGTCATGTATTCATCTTTTATAAAAGTATTGAATCTTTGTTTGTTGAACACATCCAGCCTGGGGATGTAGTTATGCTTCTGGGTGTCCTTCCTTTTGAATCCTAATTGAATCAAATCGTGACCCCACTAAAGATTCCCGCCTCTAGTCTGCAGTGAGCAGGTAGAACATAAATGTAGACCTAGAGGCTGCTGAACCAGCTTCAGCACAGACTCTGCTAAAATGTTCCAGAAGAAAGGTTTAAACATCAGGTTAGAAGCAGATTGATGGTTTGATGAATGTATCAGAGGACAGCTTTTGAACAGTAGAAACAAAGGCTGAAATTTCTTCTTTCTCCCATTATTGAAGATAAATTTAATAATGGGAATAAATAAGAGTGGTGGGTTATCTGCATGAGTGGATCGGTTGTATTAAACATTGAATTGACTGGTGATATAAGTAGAAAGACGACAATCAACATTGTGCTGCAAATATTCTGACAAAAAGTGTGAACGTGTGGGTGAGCCTTACTTACCCAAACTGTAGGCCAGGAAGTCAGAAGAGAAGCATTTGGCACCGTGGCTCATGGATGTGTCGTTGTGAGTGTTGCCTCCAAACACCAACATGGTGCCGCTCACTATTACTGCCGTGTGAAGGTAACGGAAGAAGCCGCTGTCTCTCAGAATCGTCCTGCACGAGCAAACGTATTTATTTGGAAGATCCATGGCTAAAAATAAAAATCATAGCCTAAGAGGAAGAACAGCAGCCGGATTTAAACCTCCTTTGATTTATGTTACAACTGCAAATACAGTTTAATGAGAAAGACCACGATGAACAAACACTAAGGAGTGCATCATTTTGAAGTCAGAGGAGAAAATCGGGTAAATGTTTGAGTTTTTATGTTTTTTACCATTAAAAATTTAAAAGCATCTTTCTATGGAGGGGGTTTTGTTCCATTATTTGTTGCAAGCAAATTACATGTTTTGTAAATTGAAATTTTAGAAAAAATACAATCTAGGAATGACGCATCGAAAAACTTTCTAATCAAAAAAGGTTTTAAATTATCTTAATTTTTTTTATATTTAACTTTTTCATGTTATTTTTTAAATCGCTTTTAAAAAATGATATTGCAAAGACACATTTCTATTGGTCTGCATAGACGTTAGTGACATTTTTATGGTCAAGAGCGAGTCTTTGTATAGGTAATGAAGGGAAGAGAATGTGATCTGTAAAACATAATTAAAAATATATATATATAATTAAAAAAACTAATTTGAAAACTGAAGACTGGACTTTTTTTAATTTAAGTTTACAAAATGTGTTCTTTGTTTGCAACAATAATGGAGCTAAATTTACTCCACAGTTTTCAGCCTCGTCATCTACAGCCTCACCTGTCAGCTTTGCACATCCAGAGATCAAACAGTTTGTTGAAACCTGTCTTGAAAGAGTTTAAGTATAAAGCAGCTGCACATAACTGTACTAAGGATGCAAATATTAGCTTTAAAAATAAATACCGGGACTGTATGTTTTTACAATTTCAGAAACAGTTACCTACAGCTGAGGATTTATCATATCATTTATCATTGTCGTGAAAAACTTCTTAAAATAAAAAGGATTCAGATTTATCATCTAAACCAGTGAGTTGCGAAATATATAAATAATAATGAAATATGTACCATGAAATAAGTAGATGTAACATTGATTTATTTATCAACAAAACATGATTCTATATTACATTCTATTCTAACATTCACAATTCAATTATTAAACATCCCAATAAAAAAAGTAACTTTTTAAAATAATGAATTCTATAATTAAATGTTTAAAAACATTTATATAAATATAAAAAAAAAGTATTACTTTATATGTATTAACTAAGTGAAGTAATGAGGTAATTCTGTATTTTTAGAGAGTCACCAGTCTGTTGTGTAATTATTTTTGGAGCGGCAGGCTGAAATATTAAATATTAACCCCTGGGCTTAAATAGTAGACAACTAAAGATGTTTAAAAACTTTTTAAAAATGGATACATTTTGTCAGAACTGTTTTTTTTTCCCCCCATAGGAGGACAAAAAGATTGAATAGTATGATCAAATTAAATGTGGTTACCGTTGGATTCTTAGAATCAGAATCAGAATCAGAATAGGGTTTATTGCCATTGTTAGTGAAGGAGTTCACAAACTAGGAATTTTTTATGGTACAGTCGTGCAACATAAAAAGATAATGAACATATAACATATGATATAGTGATATAAATCACAATTCTGTATGCAACTGGTGTCTTGATGAAGCCAATTTTCAATATGTATTGTTTGGGTGATTGTTGGGGTATGATTGTGTTGGTGTGCAGTCACAGCTGTACACTTACCTAAGAACGACTTTAAATAATTAATGAAGAGTTATTTTAATCCTTACTTTTATAGTCATCATGAACATAACATAAAATACTGTTGTTAGATGTTAAGTCCATATTGACAGACCCTACTGCTACCGAGGCTTAAAACTTTCCTTTGATAAAGCTTATAGTCAGAGCGTCTCAGGTTATCCTGACCTATCTCTATAGTTATGCTGCTCTAGACCTAGGCTGCTGGAGGACACAGGGGCCACTTTTCATCATCCTCTTTCATTCCATCTGTTCTGCAATTATGGTAGTAGTTCAACTTCAAACTTTATGTTTTCTCTGCTTTTCCCACCATAGTAGCTTTATCTGGTCTGTACCTGAGCTAGGCTAGGCTGATAGATGACAGTGCTTGGCCTGTGTTTCCAGTGACTAGTCCTGTCTCGCCTAGACAAAGCTATATGCTTTTATTGTGACTAACTGTATGTGCTTTCTTTTATCTTTTGACATGAAAACTGACACAGACCTCAATCTGATTCTCTGTTTATTTCATAGACAAAGCTACCTACGGAGCTAGTTTACCAGTACCATTTCTAACATAGATAGTATTTGTGAAGTTATACTTTTATATGTCTGCTTATGTCTCCTTGAGCCCCAGACAGTCCCTCAAACTGAGCCTGGCTCTGCTGAAGGTTTCTTCCTGTTAAAACTGTGTTTTTCCCCCTCCAGTGTCGCCTTATGCTCAATGAGACAATTCAAGTAAATATCTACTGTCGCCACATACTCATCCAGGAGTAGCGTATTCTGCAAAGTCCGTGGCTTGATGAACGGTTGAATTTTCATAGATACATTTTTTTAAACCAGTCTAATTCAATGATTTGAATAAACTGTCTCCAGTAAAGTGCCTTGAGCCGACGTGTTGTGAATTGAAGCTATAGAAAATTAATCTGAACTGAATGGAAATTAACTATTTCTGTAGCAGGTCTAAGGAAAAAAAATATCAGTAGATATTGGCCAGTTCATATTGGCATATCAGACACCGGACAAAAGTCCAATAGTGTGCATCATAAATTGTACATTAAAGGTTTCTTACTTGATAAATCATATACCTAAAATTACAACACCAGACTTTCAAACCAATATAGTTGCCTAAAAAGTTTTTTATTCATTTAAAAATAAGCACTTCAACAAAGCAGATAAAGAAAATCTCACCATTTCCTTTTGTCCACATCAAACTTGTACAGGTCTCCTGCCAGGCCATACTTGTTTGCACTGAAGGCCTTGTAGCCCCCATGGATGTAGATGGCTCTGGTGCTGGGGTCAAAAACACTGCTGTGGCCGTAGCCGCCTTGGACCAAAGCTCCGTCTATACTCACAAAGCTCCACGTGTTTTTAACTAGAAGGATACAGAACACAGTTGGTGAGAAACTGAAGGTTAAAGGCCTTATGTTGTTGAAATGTAATGAGATCCCACAGGCAGGGAGAGAAACAAAAGCCAAGACAGTAAACGTGTCAGGGTTTTTAGTTTAGCTTAGTTTTATGTGTTTTATTAGTAAGACAGAGATTCAGACAGGACTGGAGTTATTCAATTCAAAACAGCAAAAATAAAACAGCATTTGGTTATTGATCACCCAGTTAGAATAATGTAATAACTGTATTATCTTTATCTAATGTTTGCTTAGACGATTGTTGGAAATGATGATTAATATGCGCTTTCAGTTTAACCTGTAGTGGATGCACTTTTTAAATATACATTCCCTTAGTCTGCATGTGAAGAAGACGACCCCAGGGACCTATTCCTAGAAACACCAGAATATTATGTGTGAATGATTTATAATAACTACACTGGGATTTTTGTGGTGGGAAGATCCTTGGGGAGGAAGACTCCTGGACAAGACCTGCAGTTAATCAATGATGAACTTGTAGAGGGTCAGGATGGTTGTGAGACATGCTTATGTACACATCATATGTGATGGCACACAGCTGTGTTCTCCCTTCCCTTAGAGCTGCGTCTATTGTAACAGGAAGTGTCTGATCTGGAAGTGTCTGTTGGGATGAGGGAAAGCTTCAGATTGCACGGAGCAAAGCTCCTGCTTTCTCCTACCCGCAGACAAAGAAAAACTTTATCTTATTCTTGTGTTTCATTCAAACAGTAAGAAAATCTCTTATGACAATAAGTGTGTTATTAAGTTTTATTGGCAAACAGCAGATGCCCAGGGTTCATCAATCACATTTTCTCAGGGAGAGAAGCCATTGGGACACATTGAGAACTCTGACCAGTTTCCTGCAAGTAACAGACTTCATAAGCCTGAACTTTTTAGCTCTATGTCATTTAAAATTTTGTTACAATGAAAAAAAAAAACCTGAACGGGAATAAAAAAGACAAAACACTGAAGCATTAAATGTCTGATCAGCTCACCAATGTTGTATTCTTGAACATGGCTGATGTAACCGTAAAGAGGACAGTGTCCAAATAGGACGAGCATGACAGGATCTTCCCCCTCTTGGATGGGAGGCACTATATGGGCCGAATGTCCCACCACAGCATACTGGTCATTGGGTCGGGGGTTAAGAAGGACCCATGTTTGGTTCTGGATATGGAAAACCCAGAGCTGGCTGGACACATTTCCAGTTGAATCGATCTTCCCTCCATACATGTAGATCTTCCCCTGGAAGAGATCAGAAAATGGGTTTTCTTCCAAATTTAAAACACATCAATTAAATCATTTAGTCTGTAAGAATATTATAATACAATACACTGGTTGTAGACACAAAACTGGAAGTACAAAGAAAGGACTAGAAGATAATGCTTCTCTTTGATTTAACTGCCATCGATTCCATTCTCACTTCATCTTCAAACCCCCCCCACAAGGACCTTAAGGCTAATTTGTCCAATAAAACGGATTCCTGCATGATGCAGCAAGAAGGAAGTGATTTAATTGCTGTTTTAAAGGCCCAATGAAAGCCACAGTAACCATCCTCTCATGTACCTCGTGCAGAGCTAGCGAGTGGCCATATCGTGGGGTGACCGTGTTGACGGAGGGATCCAGGGTCAGCCATGTCTTCCTGCTGAGGTTATACCTAAAGGAAAGGATCAGAAACATGAACTCAGTTAAGATTTTACATGGATGAGCTCTCGACTAAAACAATGTTCTTCCTCTTCACCCCCAAGAAAATCATTGATTTGAGGAAAACAGCTTAAAGCATATTTAGTAATGAGAGTCTGTAAAATGCTCCTGGAGGATAAACTAGACCTTCTGAAGAACAAATAAGTGTCTTT
Organism: Jordanella pulchra; assembly: GCA_034780135.1. Classification (NCBI taxonomy): domain Eukaryota; kingdom Metazoa; phylum Chordata; class Actinopteri; order Cyprinodontiformes; family Cyprinodontidae; genus Jordanella; species Jordanella pulchra. The sequence goes on along the minus strand of JAUZNJ010039344.1, from coordinate 2,869 downwards.
ATAGTTCATCTGTAGCAGCTATGAGGTAAATTATTTAAAGAGAAGTTAGAAACCTAAATAACAGACAAGGAGGCTCAGTTGTTCGTGGCCCAAATCCACAGCTTCCTGAAGGAAGCAGAAACCCATCACAAATATCCAAACTGAAAAACTTGGTAGAGTTTAAAAACATCTGGAATAATAGCCTCCTTGTCTTGTTTCCTGTCAGGCTTTCCAAGCTTCTACTATATCAGTATGAATTATCTGAGAGAACATTTAACAGATTAGTTGATCCTTTTCGCTGTTAAAGCGTTTCTTGAAAACCTCTGAGGGTTTTCCTGTAAAATGGATTTGCATCAGCTTCTGTGCTCATTTTTATGAAGAGAAGCTTCCAGCCTAAAGTGTCCTTTGTTTTTTCCAAATCAAGTTATAACAAACAAAATTTAATGATGTGACATCCTAAAGTTAACCCATGTGCTATGTTCTTAAAAACCCCAGCAGACGGTCGTTGGTCTCAGGTCCTTCTTCCTATAATGTATCCAAACTTGTTTTAATAATAACCGGTGAAATGAAAAATAAAAAATGCTAAGGCTCTCTATAAATCCAGGGCGATTATTGTTATAGGAGGGCTGCTGATGAGGAGCAGCAAGCATAAACATTCAACCATCATGAGAAGTCTGAATGTTCATGGGTGCCGTCTCAGAAAGGTGAACTTACGCTTTGACCATGTGATAGTCAGAGGTATTGAAGACATAACCTCCGATGACCCACATGATACCCTGGTCTACGACAGCCTTGTGGGACGCCCGGGCCAGACCGGCTTCAAGGTACTCCTCACGGCTCCAGAAGGAGGAATTGGCAGGAACCGAGACAGAGCAGCCTGGACCTGATGAGGGGAGGAAACAACATAGTAAAGGCTCCATAGGAGAGAAGATTTAAGAGGATTGGTTGTTCTCTCATAATTCTGGGAAAACTTTTACTGGAAATGTTGTGAACACATTTTTTTTAAGCAGCAACAGTTAAACTGCTGCTGCTTACAAAATAAAATAATGCTGTTTAATTGAAGCTGAGAAGCAGGGTCATCGATTTCGTCATGGCAGAGAAATATTAATAATAATAAATTCTGGCCAGTCGGTGATCTTTAAGAGCCTTTACTGTAAAAATAACACTGTCAGGCGTTAAAAGGTCCACTTACAACAATCTTTCCAATCTTATTACCAGCAAAACAATTAAAGAAAAAGATTTAAATGCAATAAAGGCAGTGCCCTAAAATACATACGAAAAGTTTAGAGTGGGTGACAGTGGCTGAATTTCAGACCTTAGCAGAGCAAGATAGGATCAGTTTCACAAGTCTGTATCGGCTGATCACCATCCCCAAAAATACTGGGGTTGATAAATTGTATCCTGAGGAAGGAATCGGTGCATAAATATTGTTTCAGACTGATTCCTGTATTAACCCTCTCATTAGTAACAAGGAGGCATTAGCAGCAGACATCGATCTAAAAATAGGTACAAAAATCTCTAATCTTATAAACTTGACTGGAGTAGGTAAATATCATGTTATTCATGTTTTCAGATGCAGATAATTAAATATTATACACTTGAAAAGAGATGGTGCAAATTTTTATTTTATTTTAAACATAAATCTTCTTATTCATGGTGAATTTTGTTCCATTATCTTTGCAAGCAAGGATATTGTTTGAGTGAAGAGACTGTGATCTGTGAAACACAATTTAAAAAAACTATTGTTTTGTAAAGGATCAAAGTGAAAGAAGGGAAATCTTAAAAAGAAAAAAATGAAAATATCAAAATCTGTTAAAAATTCGAAAAAATAAAACATTAAAATTTTGTTTTACATTTTTCTTTGTGAAAAAATAAAATTTGCAAAAAGAATTTCGCAAAACCTTCTTTTTGATCATTTTCCATTTACAGAACATGTGCTTTTCTTGCAAAAAACACAGAAAAAAAATTCCCTCCATAATTATTTCATTGGTAAATGGTCTTAAAATCAGGCCAAAGAATCCATTACAAGAAAAACTGACTTAGATTTAAATTTCTGAAGCCTGGAGGTTTGTGGTTGTAAAGCAACAACATGGAAAAATTCTAAAGACAAATATTTTCACTCACACATTAACACACATCTTATGCATTATCTTGTTTAAAATCAAGGAAAATGTCCTTTTAGGAAAACGCTTTTTGTTGCCTTTTTGGTTTGAGTGAAATAACTCCAGCAGAAGAATTCAATCTAAGGCCACTTCCTTTGTTTATGAACTAGAACAATCAGGTCAAAATAAACCACAATCACCGGAAAATTAAGGGTATAAAGTCCGACAAACTGGTACCAATAAACTGTAGTAAATAAATCAAATATGGTTTCCTATCAGTCGTTTCAGGTAGTTCCTCTTCTGTATGTCCCTCCTGTTCGATGAGTTAAACCTCCAGTCTCTGATGGAGTCAGAACACTTCAGTACAGATTTACATAAAGGAAAGATGTAGCTTTATTTGTCTGTAATCATACATAAGGAGACTAGATCCAAGACAGGAGGAACTTAAGGTGAATTCCCTCCTATAATTCGTTCAGAAATTATTAAAATCAAAGTGAATCCTCAGCAGGCTCCTGGTTCTTCATCACTTAAAGAAAAAAAAATCTAACTGTAGCTTGTAGTTCTGTAAAGAGTCGCCTTTAATACTGTAACTGCAGCAGAAAGATGGGAGTCGAAGCCCGCTTCACTTCACACACATCTGTCCAAGTTTGCACTTGTTGATGTAGAAAATTAGATCATTCAGAAGGTGGAAGTAAAACGCAGAGAGCCTGCAATTCTACTGTGAAAAAACCATGAGAAAGATAATAAAGGCCAAAGAAAGTGGCCGTCTGCTCCTTACCTCCCTCAGC